>JAEQBH010000799.1:0-253959 GCA_016808115.1 Tetrastigma voinierianum
CTAATATTTCCATATATTCAAGTTATATATATATATATATATACCATATATATATATATATATATATATATATATATATATATATATCTCTCTATATATGATAAAAATAATAATAATAAAAGTAGTAGTTGACTTATATTTTTAAATGTCAGAATTATACATCTTGTTCTTAAAATCAACCTTGACCTAACAAATATAAGTCAAAGCCTAAGGTCATCATATAATTATTATTTCTTTTCTTTGATTTAGCATATGTTAAGGTAACTAATAGAAGACCCATTTAATCAGGTGTTTTAAATTAATTATCTACCATGACATATATTTGTTTAAGTCAATGATTTATATGTTAGCAAATATCTTTTTTGTTGTAGTGAATGTACAAAAGCATTGTTTTATAAAACATTGCATGATTTGATTTAAATTGAAATGAAGAGAATTGTATGGGAAGCCTTCGCGTAGAAAATCTTCGCGTTATTTTATCAGCGCATAGGTCACCCAGAGTGAATGATCTGAGTGAAGGCCGTATGGCCCGCGAGGCCGGCGTCGAAGTCATTCGGATGAAATGAAAACTTCCGGTGACATGCATGCATGATATCATTCCGCCGCTGATATTTTGCAAAAATTATTTTACATTTAATTAATGGTAAAGATGCCCATGAAAAGATTATAGTTTGACTCATTTGTTTTGATATTTATGGAATGTTTTTAAAGAGAAATTAATTTCCCCAAGAATATCGTTTGTAAATGTATTTGAAAAAACGTGGAATCTGCGATTCTGTATAAATCGTTATTCGAAACGATTATGGGCCCTATTTGAATTAAGGAATGTATATATATATTCTTTTATTCCAAAGAATGTGATTAGTCATATATATACCCATAAATGAAATATATTTTAATGGATATTAATTATTCATATTAGAAATAGTATATGAAATGTGTTTAAATGAGCAGGTCTTTAAAACTCTCTTGTTTAGTCTTGGCACTCTCTCGATTAGATGCGATAGCAACCTTTGTCAGTGCTCTGACCAACTCTCTGATGTCTTCTGACACCTACATTCCCATTAAAACGAGCAAATGGCTGTGCTTGCCTGTCAAATCATCTGCCTTAATTGCTGCAATGTGTTGTATCATCTCATTCATTATTCTGATCTTATCTGATAAACATTCTATATAAATAAGTATCTATAAAACGATGAAGCAAAGTAATCAACTCGATGCTAAGGCATAAATCGTTCTTCTACATGATACCTATAAAATTACCGTGCTCTAATTCTGATACGTACTCTAGGAGATATGAGTGATATGAAGCTGTTGAATATGTATCTTTGATGAGGACCACTATTTGTAATATATATATATTATCTTGTTTTCCAAAAATTTAGGTATAAAGACTGAGTGTTTCGTCAGTGTGATGCGGAAGAGGGACATCGAGGCATTCGCATTCAGCCCAGGGGCAGCCAACCGATAAGTCCATATATGTGGAGTCTTTGACTCTGTTTTGTAATGTAAATGTAAAATTTTGTAATAGTAGAACTTGTGTAAGTACAAGTAAATGGGACTCAAGAATATATGTACATGACATTTTAAACACCACTACGGTGGTAGTTTTATAAGTTATATTCTAATATATGGATTTGTTTATTGAAATTGACCCATCAATGTTAGAAAATAGGGTTAAGAGTCCGGTCAGTGGCATCCCGTCATCAGCCTAGGCGAGAATGGGGGGAGTTACACTCCTCCTCCCAGGTAATATACACACTTCTAGGATTAGTCGGGAGGAGGCGGAGGGCTCCTGAAAGCTCGAGCACATCGCGCCTCTTCTGCAGGGCGATTTCTTTGGAGGCGTGGAGGAAGAGAGATGGAGAAAATCTAACTTGGAAAGGACAAGTTCTTGGAGAGGAAAAGCCGAGAGAAATTGAAATGAATAAAAATGAAGTTCGTTTGGCTTTGATACCCCAACCGGGCCTCTTCTCCTTGAGAGGCGCGCCTTCGCCTCGAGCGAGGGCTTGAGATGTGGAAAGGCGAGGGGTTCGTAAGGGCATGCCCAGAATGGGGCTAGGTTCAACCAACTGGATTCTTCACCTCGGCTTGAATCAAAGACTTGTTTAATGGGGGACTTGGGTTAAGCCTCGGCGGGATTTTCCTTCGCCTTGGCGAAGGTTTTCCTTAGCCTTAAGCGTTCACCTTAACCAACTGGTCTCTTCGCCTCGGCGAACCAGGGGTGAGTTCACTCGAAGATTGCCACTGCCCATAGGTCTTTCACATGACTTTTGCCCCCAAAAACTTCATTTAAGTTCTTTGAACATCAAATGGAGTTTATGGCTCCCTCTTTTTGAAAAATATCATGTTTTTCACAAATTTCTTATACACTCCCAAAAATTCTATTTCAATAGATCAGTCCCGACCTCACCTTCTTGCCTGAACCTACAACACTTGACACTCAAATCAAACAAAACAAAACAAACCAAGAATCCCTGAAAATATAATCAAATTAAACTAGAAAGAAATAAAACAAAATAAGAAAATGAAAGAAAAAACGGTCCCAAGCAGTGTTATATTTAGTGCCGATAACTCGAGGAAGCCGCATCGCACCGCTGGTTGCTCACAAACACAAAAATTACATATCAATTTAGTTCATGATTTCATTAGCAATTTGCTCACCCAAATAATGCTTCAACCTCTGGCCATTGACCTTGAACTCTTGACCATTTTATGTTTGCACCCCTATTGCACCATATGAGGTTACCGATGTGACTGTGACGGGTCCGGACCATCTTGATCTCAACTTGCTCGGGAATAGCTTTAGTTTGGAGTTGAAAATCAGGACTTTGTCACCCACTCAACTTCTCGCGCGTTTATTGCCATCTTTAGTCTTCTCTTGTAGATCTTCTTTGCATTCTCATATGAATCATTGTGCATTTCCTCAAGTTCATTTATTGAAGAAGCCTTTTCTACCAAATTTTCTTCAGGTTAAAATTGAGGTTCCTTATCGCCCACATTGCCCCATGTTCTAACTCCAAAGGTAAATGGCACGATTTTCAAATATTAATCGAAAAGGGGACATGCCAATTGGAGTTTTGAAGACGGTCCTACATGCCTATAGAGTATCGTCCAACTTCTTCGACCAATCCTTCCTAGATGAACTCACCGTTTTTTCCAATATTGCTTTGATTTCTCGACTAAAAATTCGTCGCCCCATTAGATCGCGGTGATAAGGGTACCTTTGCATGCCTCACATTATACTTCCCTAACAAATAGGCAAAGACTCTATTGCAGAAATGGCTCCCTACATCACTGAGAATACATTGGGGAGCACCAAACCGGGTGAGGATATTTCTGTGAACAAATTGCACCACTGTTTTAGCATCATTTTTCTCTATGGCAATTGCCTCCACCCATTTTGACACATAGTCGATAACAAGAAGGATATACAATTTCCTAAATGAAGGAGGAAACAATCCCATGAAATCAATGCCCATACATCGAAAATTTCTACTTCTTGAATGTTGCTAGGGGCATTTCATTTCTAGAAATACATCACTTTCGACATCACGCCGAAACGCGGTTGATGAGAGTCCTTGAACAAGTTAGGCCGCAAAATCCAAAAGCAAAGCACTTTATAAGTTGTCTTTTGGCTTTCAAAGTGTCCTCCATATGGGAAGAGGCACTTGATAGGATAGTTGTTCCTCTTGAGGGACACATCTTCTCATTACTCGGTCTGGGCATCTTTTAAAGAGTAATGGGTTGTCCCATTAATATAGCTTGACATCATGTAAGAATTTCTTCTTTTGTTGAGAAATAAGCCTAGGGGGTAACACATTGCATGCCATATAGTTGACAAAATTTGCATACCATGGCAAATGAGCTTCCATCGCTAGCAATTGCTCATCCGGGAACGATTCCTCAATCTTTGTGCGGTCTCCAATTCCCTTGTTTGATTCCAAACGAGATAGATGGTCTGCTACCATTTTCACTGCCTCTCTTGTCTTTAATTTCTATATCGAACTCTTGAAGCAATAAAACACAACGAATTAATCTCGGTTTGCCTTCATTTTTCATCATAAGATACCGTATTGCCACATGGTCCGCGTAGATAGTCACATTGGAGCCAAGTATGTACGGTCTGAACTTGTCACAATAATACACTAATGCTAGCATCTCTTTCTCCTCGCAGTTGTAATTCTCTGAGCCTCGCTCACTGCGATAATATATAGCTTGAAGATGTTCTCTCGCCTTTGTCTCAAAACATCCCCAACTGCATAATCACTGGCGTCGCACATTATCTCAAAAGGTTCACCCCAATTTGGTGCAACAACAATGGGTGCTTCGATCAGTTTGTTCTTTATCTCCTCAAATGTTGCCTTGTAGGCTTCATCAAAGCTGAATATCGCATAATTTTCCAACAATTTACACAGTGGTTTTGTAATTTTTGAGAAATCTTTGATGAATCTTCGATAGAAACCTGCATGCCCCAAGAAATTGCGAACACCTCGCACCAGGCGTGGTAAGTGTCAGATTACCATCTTGCTTTATCCACTTCCAACCCTTTGGAGGAGATGAGGTGTCCAAGCACGATGCCTTCTTACACAATGAAATGGCACTTCTCCCAATTCAAAACCAAATTTTTCTCTCTACATCTTTGTAGAACCACTTCAAGATTGGTTAGGCAATTATCAAATGAGCATCCATACACGGAAAAATCATCCATGAAGACTTCCATGATGTTTTCTATCAAATCTGGAAAAAATGGTGGTCATGCATCTCTGAAAGGTGGTTGGAACATTGCAAAGCCCAAACAATATTTTTTTGAAGGCGAATGTCCCATATGGACATTGAAGGTTGTCTTCTCTTGGTCTTCAAGGCTCAGCATAATCTGGTTGTATCCTAAATAGCCATCTAGGAAGCAATAGTGAGAGTGTCCTGTAAGTCGATCTAGCATCTGATCCAGGAAAGGGAGAGGATAATGATCCTTCCTAGTTGCGTTGTTGAGCTTTGTATAGTCAATGCATACTTCCATCCCGCAATCGCACAGGAAAGCTCTTTTTTCTCATTCCAAACCACAATCATCCCTCCCATTTTCGGCACACACTGAGATGGACTCACCCAAGGGCTATCGAAAATAGCATATATAAATCCAGCCTTAAGCCATTTTAGAACTTCCTTTTTCATGACTTCCTTCATTGTGGGGTTTAACCGCCTTTGATGCTCAATGGATGGAGCATGATCTTCTTCTATCAAAATTTTGTGCATGCATATGGAGGGACTGATTCCCTTGATGTCTTCTATAGACCACTCAAATGCTTTCGAATTCCTTTCAAGCACACCTAAAAAATTAACCTCCATATCATTGTCCAACTTTGAAGATATAATTACTTCCATGAAATAACAGATCCCAAAAAATGCGTATTGAGGCCCTTGCAATTCCTTCAAAGACTAGACCATCCGAAGTCTTTCTCTCTTCTTCTAAAACTTATTCTTCTTCATTTTCTTGAAGACCGAGTATTGTTTCAATCAATTCCGGCGTGGATGATAGATCTTCATCACCTATGGCTGCTGTGGTAAGTGATTTTGTCAAGCATTGCTCAAGTAGACTGCTTTTGCCAAAATCATACAACACATCCTCTCGCATGAATCAAAGCCGCCAACTCATGCAACCCGCATCGCACTGGGAATTCCATGCTTTATACGCATTAAACTCACTTGGTCTTCACCCACACTCGCTGTTAATTCCCCACTCTTCATCGATGAGTGCTTCGCCTGGGCGCAGAAATGGTCTTCCCATTATCTATGCTGCCCCATCTTCCTCCATATCTAAAACCATAAAATCCGTAGAAAAAGATGAATTTATCAACCTTCACTAAAACATCCTCAATAATGCCCTTCGGAAAGGTCAAAGATTTATCAGCCATAAAAAGTGATAAAGCCGTAGGTGCAATCTCCCCCAAATTTAACTTTTTAGCCACTGAAAATGGCATCAAATTTATGCTTGCCCCAAGATCACATAGTGCCTTGCTGAATGTGTACTTCCCAATGATGCAAGGGATAGTAAAGTTACCCGGATCTTTGAGTTTCTCTAGGAGCTTTCGCTGAATGATCATGTCAAGGCTACCAAATTTACTATCCCATATGCCTCTAAATTTTCTTGTCGTCATTATCTCCTTCATGAATTTTACATAGTTAAGCATTTGAGCCAACGCATCATCAAATGGAAAATTGCGCTGCAATTTTCAGTCAAATTTATTGTCCCATATCCCTCTAACTTTTTCTTGTTGCTCATTATCTCCTTCATGAATTTTACATTGTTACGCATTTGAGCTAATCTGATCTAAGAATGGGATGTTGATCTCAAGTTTCTTAAACATGTTTAGAAACTAAGCAAACTGCTCATCCAACTTGGTTTTTCGAAACCTTTGGGGAAAGGGTAAGGGTGGAGTGCACACGGGAGGGTTATCGGAAAGGTCATTTCTGACAACTTCATCATATTTTTGTTCCTTTATCCCGTTGTCCAGCTCAACTCCCACTTTGTTCTCCTCAACTTCTATCTTTTCTTAACTTCCGCATTTTTAGTTCCACTTGCTTTTCGTTTTCTCATTCTTCTTGGGTTGATCCAGCTCTTTCCCACTTCTTAGGGTTACGGCCATGCATTGCTTTGGGTTTTTCTCTGTCACTCGAAAAGGATTTTGGCATATTCTCTCTCAAAGATTGAGCCAATTGTCCCATCTGAGTTTCTAGATTTTTCAAAGATGCTCCCAACCTGACCTAATTTGTCTCCATATTCTTAATGCTGTGCTAATATCGTCTGGTTGTGTTTCAGATTTTCATGCAAGTTCCTACTGTATTTTGAATACCTTCCTTGCTCTTCATTACATTTCCCATCACACCGAATTCATTTTCCAAATTTAAGTGATTCTACTGTCAGTCGATTTCTTCATATCATTTATCACTAGCAAGAGCTCATTGAATCCCGACTGCCTTGTATTGCCTAGATAATTGGAGCTCGAAGCTCCTTGGTTCTGAAAACCTAGAGGTGTCGTGGTATTGCTTAATTGGTGGGGCCCATGAGGAACTGTGGCTTGATTGCTATAAGAGAAGTTCTCATGATTCCTTCACCCTGGATGATAATGTTATGGTAGGTTGTTGTTGGGTCGGAATGTAACTCTATCATTCACATACTCAGATCCTCAATTTGACGCTGAGGATTAGCCATAAGAGCACCTCAGGCTTCGTGATATATGCGATTTCCCTACCGCCTGGGCTTCTTTTCGGGAGCTTGATTTAATTCGCCATCAAGGTTTCCAAACTTAAGGCCCAAAGACGGCACTGCCTACCTATGCGCCCCTTGCTTTCCATCACCTATCTCAAAAGGAGGTTGGTAATTATTCTCGCCAATTCTTCAAACATCGAAAGGCCTCTCATTGCTTATGGTGATTGAACCCCCACATGCTGCATCCACTAGTGCCTTGGTCAAATAGTTAAGACCATTATAGAATATTTGCACTTGAGCACTCAACTCATATCCATGTTGTGGACATTTTCTCAATAGTTCTTTGAATCTATCCCATGCATCATATAGTGTCTCTTGGTCTCCTAGTTGAAATTGTGTGATAGCCGCTTTGAATTGAGAAGTCAACTAAGGTGGAAAAAATTTCATCAAGAATACCTCCACTAGAGCTCCCCAAGTATCTATTGATCCCGACATTAGATTGTGGAACCAATCTCTTGCTTTATCCTTTAGTGAAAAAGGAAAAGCTTCTCAAATTTTTAATCACATTGTGGTCCACTCATCTGCATCTTATAGTGCCACACACTGTAAGAAGTTCAACAAGTGCCCATTGGACCTTTAGGAAGGTCAGACCTCAAATTGTCATATTTCAACCATAGAGATCAATGCAGGTTTCAACTCAAAATTATTAGCATCTATGGTTACGTCAAATCCCCCGAATATTGTTCATTCATCATGAGCCTCCTGGCACAATTCGTCGTTCCCGACCAACATCTTATTGTGGTCCGATCGACCACCGAATCTATAAGATTCATCTTCCATCTTCAGACATTCCGCTTTGATCTTCAGTTTAAACAATGTTCTCTCTATCTCAAGATCAAACGACAATAACCTGCAGGGCCGCCTTCAAGTACAAAGTTGGTACCGAAATCGTAGAACAAATACTAGAAAAGAAGTAAACAAACTGAATACAAAATATAATCAATAATAAAACTAGCCAAAAAATGAAAGAAATAGACTAAGATTTCTGCACAAAAAATAATTTTTGCTCAAAGTAGCAAATGCCCCTTTTTACTGGAATATCAATCTATTCCACTTAAACCGTCACTTCCCCGGCAATGGCACCAAAAACTTGTTCGGTTCTTTTGTTTGCTATTAAAGTTTGCTAGCAACCCACCACAAGTACTGATCACAAGTAATATAATGGCTTTCAAATTAAAAACCTAGTATGTCGAACCCACAAGGAAGAGATGGTTTAAGTGGGGATTAAGTACCCCGGCTACTCGAGAATTTTACTATTTAAGCGAATTAAACTAGTTGAGAGTGATTGTTGACTACAAAATGAAACTCAGGTAAATTGAAAATCTACTCTAAAAGATTAGCAAATAGTTGGATTAAGTTGCAAGAAGAACGTTAAGGAATAACACTAAGGCCGATTGTTTCCATTGGTGCATTTATGGCTTATGTTCATTAAGTGGTAATTAAGTGAAGATACTCTTGTATCTACCCAAGGAACTCTGTATGAAGTTCTCTCTTTCAAAACTCACCTCAATTTCTCACACCTAATCCCTATTCTTCTTTCAGTCCATCTAGGTCAAACAATGCGTTACTTGTTCTAAGGTAAATCAATCCTTCAGAATTTCCAATGATCACCTTTCGGTCCATGCAATGAAATTTCCCGGGTTATGCTCATATCAGTCACCTTTCTATCCATACGATCATCACATAAGGTTAGATGATGTCCCTCCTAATGAAATCCATCTATACTAGGTATCTCAATTTCCTAAGACTTTCTTTGATTAAGTCAAATTGCTTTTATCAATTGTGAAATATTAGGAAATGAAAAACAAGTCCTAAGGGTAAACTTCCAAATGTCACTTTGGAAATGAGCTCCAGGTCTCAATCTCACTACCTATCAAGCAACAATTGAATAAAAACCTGGGAATTCATAAAACCACATCCATAAAACCTCAACACAAGATTAGATTCACAAAATCATTCAATATAATACATAAGCCGAACACTAATGTCCACAACCAACCCTAGAGGAGGATCTAGCCACTCATAGTAGCCTCAAAACCCAACAAAATCATGTTTAAACAAAACATAAAGTCAGGGAAGAATTAAAATGTATGATTTAGGGATACACAACAAATATGAAGTAGAGGTCCCCCAAAACCGTGCTCCACCACTACAAGAAGACCTCTAGCAGTTGGATCTTGCAACTTGGCTCCAAACATAAGCTAAAAACTAAGAAAATCTACAAACCCTAAGCAAATGAGAGCTTAGAGAGAAACCCTAGAAAATGGGATATGTGCCAACCTCCAAACTCTCTCCCATCCCTTAAAATATTACAAAACAAGTATTTATGCGATTGGAAAATGACCAAATGGGGCTAAGAATGAGGACATTTTGTCTCCAAACCGCATCCTTCACCTTGGCGAAGACACGCATCATAAATCAAGGTACTCCTTCGTGAAGGTGTGTTTACTTCCAGCCGGTCTTTCGCTTCGCAAACCCGAGACCCTTGCATTGTTGTGGATTCCTCCTTCGCCGGCGGTTTTATGCTCACCTTGGCGAAGTCCTTCGTCTAGGAACCGGAGGTCGACTTTCTCTTCTCTTTCCGCCACCCTGGGGATCTTCTTGCCCCTACGGCTGCCTTGGAGTAGGTTCTTCTTTGTTCTTTTTGCTTTCTTCTTTGCTTACTTTACTTTCAAGACCTGCAAAACTCACATGGATGAGGAATTAGTGTAATACTTGAGAATAAGGGGGTCAGTTTAGCTTTTAGGTTATATAAACATACGAGAAACACACTATAAATGCTAATATGATCCACCCCTGCTATAAATGCTAATATGAGTCACCCCTATCAGCAAGCAAGGCACCACCTTCTTTCCCAATCCTTGAAACTCTATTTATGTCAAATAATTTGATGAGATCATTTACAAGGGGTTTCCTGGGATATATGCCGCTCTTAAGGGTTCTAGACTTATCAAATTGCAAATTGATTGAAATACCTGGGGAGATTGGTTACTTGGTTAATTTGCGGTAACTTAATTTCTCACATACGGAGATAAAAGATTTGCCGGATAACCTTGAGGAATTTGGTAAATCTGAGGTTTCTTATATTGGATGAGATTAATTTTCTTCCGAGCTTCCCGTCTATTATTTTATCAAATCTTTTGAGTTTGCAGTTATTCAGTATTCTTCCTTCAAAAGTATCTAAAGGAGATAGTACACGGCTACTGGATGAGCTAGAGCGCTTGGAACGAATGAGTGACATCTCACTCAAGCTTATGAATGCCAATCCAAGTATTCAATGTCTCTTTATTAGGAGAAATGCTCCTTTATCAGGAAAGACATCTCTGCAACAGATTAATTGCATCATATTTAAAAATCTTGATTTCGAGTTTTCCTTTGCATATTCCCATTTTATGACACCGCTCGCTCTTCTATATCACTCTTTTCTCCTGTTTGTGATGATAAATTGAAATCTGATTGTAAGATTGATGGACATATTTTGATCTGATAAAAGAAATTAGGTAAAGTGGAGTACTTGTTGATGAAGTTATAGAACTTCACAAATGGTAACGTCATTTGAAGTATTTAACAAACTAGCGAAGGCAGCGCTCTGGTTGGTTCCTTAATTTGGGAAGCTTCAGTGATACAACTTTGAAACAGATCATTCTACCAGCTGGGCAGCAGCCTTTTTTTTCATGGAAATACATAATCAATGAATGCTAGAATATATAAAAAGATTGCTTTCTTAAATACCTTCTACTTGCAGACCAAATACATGAACTTGTGACTCTAGACTTCAGGACATTCATGAAGACCATGAAAAGAATAGATCGTCTATATAATAAGAACATCAAATTAATAGAAATAATAGTTAGTAATACTATACTACTACTGTTAATCATGCCTGCAAGTTGAGATCGATTTAGCTAAATGTCGATACACCATCTATAAAGCTTACCTTGGAATGTGACATTTACATGCCGCCCACCATTTAAAGTGCTTTCAAGGGCTCAATGCAGGAATTTGTGGAGAAGTTACTCGAGTCACAGAAGTTAAGAAGGGCCATAAGACAACTGTGCTTACAAAGTTGCGCAAACATGAATTCAGCGAAACTATCTCCTTCAGTACAGATGCTTGAAATGAGCGATTGTCCACACTTGAAGGTGTGCTAGTTGATGTGTAGAAAATGATGTAGGCCAAGACTTTATGCCGCATGACACAGTTCCCTCAAAATTCCGCCACCAACAGTGCCTCTACACACTTAGTCAATTGTGTATATATATGTGTCCAAAGTTGCTCAACATGACCTAGCTTATTCACATTCCGCGGCTTCAGTCCCTGCGTGTGGAAGCCTGTGACTTGATGGAAGCAGTGATACAAGATGACGAGAGCAAAATTTCAGAAATTGAGCAAGAGTTGGGGATGTTCTGCAGAATATATGCAATCAGGCCTTGCCCTTTCCTTCCTTGACAAGTATCTCGGTGGTGTTTCGTCCAGGTCTAAGGAAGCTACCCCTTGATTCTAAAAAACCAGCATTGAGCTTACAGAAAATCAGCGAAGAACAACAATGGTGGGATGCATTGGTGTGGGAGGAAGACAACAGTAACAGAATTCTCACTCCATACTTTGTGCCCTGTGACAAGCTTCAGCATATGCAACCCGAGGGGGCGGATGCAGCAGCTCCACTATCCCCTTCTTTGAATTTACATATTGTGGTTATAATTATTTTGTGAATTTTTTTACACACATACATGTTGATTTTAAGTATTAATTTCAATATGGTAGTTAGATAAGTCTTGTGAAAACTAAATTTCCTCTGATATTCGGTTATTGCACTGGATTTCAGCTTTTCTCATTCATTGTGAAAACTAACTTATCACTCTTTGGCTTCCAGGTTCTTTACTGGTTTACCACTGCCATTGCACCTGTCTTTTCATTTCTTGATGATTGCTCCTCCTGGTACTACATTTTCTTCTTCTTTTTTTTTTGGAGGGGAGTGTATATTTTCAGTTTTCTATTGATACATTGAAAATTTTATTATTTTTTCATTGTTATTTCTCCCCTAATCAAGCATCTTGTAGTAGGAATAATTGACTTGAAAATTGAGAATCAAACCTTTTGATGATGCAGGATGTACTTGTTTACTAATTTCATTAGGTCCATTATGGTGGTCTCTGAGATGTTCTGACCACATTTTCCAAGAACCCTCCATTTTTTTGTGCATCAGTTTTATAGATCATAGTATGATATCTATGTACCTTTTTTCTTTTTCTTTTTTGGTTGTTGTCATAGGAATTTTGATTGGCTCGGGATGTTTCTCTTGATGATCTCCTGATGCATTGATTTAGTTATCATGATTCATGACATGAAATCAAACTTTTCTATATTTTTTTTTGTCTCTGTTTGAAACCTCAAAGCTTTCTGCTAAATCTCTAACTTCCCTTTTGGTTTCTTTTTTCTTATAAGGTAGATATTCATTGGATTACCTTTCTTTGCTGCTTTTGTATCTTAGAGTTTTTGTATCTTGCAATCTTAATAATTTAGAAATATGCACCATGAAATGCACCTAAGTTATTTTGGAGGAAAATAAATTGCTGATTAGCTTCACTCTTACAGATGATTTTTGAACAATCGAATAGGAAATGAAAATGTGGTCGTTTAGAGAACAAAGATGCAACTAAAAAAGGATTGGGGCATTTTAAATATTTATGTAGTATTTCAATTTGGAAAAAGAAAATAAAAGTTTGCATTTAAAATAACATGGTAATAATGGAGTATGCCCAAAAATGTATAGGATAGACACAAAGTACAAAGAGATTTTCATTTTTCATATCTATCTCTTGTTATATTGCTTGGAAGGTGGTTGAACTGTATTAAGTAGAGACCATCTAATTATATTATGATATATTTAGATGTCCCTATGCAAATGGTTTTAAGTTTGAATTGCATTTTTAGAGAACTCAAGTAAAGATTTATGTGACATTTTTGTATTTTTCTATTCATTTTTTTTTGGAAATCTAACAATAACCATGAAGCTTAAAAACAAACAAAATAATATCGATTGTTAATGCCGAAAGCTAAAAGCTGTTTTATTTAATTTTCTAAGAAAAGCCAAAAACAAAGCCACCTTAGTGATTGTGTGGCACCCTTAGGGAGCAGAATCCACATGGATAAATTTCCTTCAAATTTAGTTTCAGAGCCCTGCAAATATCAGAAACGTTGTTCACCATTTTGAAAGCATTTTCTGCCATTTCCTTTCCTGTTGCGGCCCATCACATCTTGTTATTTCTTCATCTCGTCTTTTCTGGACTTCCTATGTCTTTCTCCTTTTATGCAGTGAAAATAAGATTTTGTATTTATTTATTGTCCATTGACATGCCCTATCATTCTCCTTAAAGGTTTGTAATTTGGCCCTATGAATTTGCTGTTCTTCTTGTTGCCTATTAGCTAATGTTTTTGTTATGTCAAGATGGCCTTAAATCCTCTAATAGCTTGCTTTTTTACTGTTAAGAGTGGTTCTGAAATTTCAGACCTGGGTTGGATTGGGTTATCATGATGGAAAGAAGATAGAGAAACAGTTCTTCTAGCATAAGGTCTTCTTTCTTTTCTTCTGTTGCTTGTTAGAGCAGAAGGGTAGGCTAGGATTGTTTAGGAGCTCATCAATTTTTTTTTTTTTTTTACTTAATTTTCTAACAGAATCATTAATTAATTCTTCATTGAGCTTTTGTTAACTCCCCTTATTACCTAATCTTTCTTCAGATTGAGATGGTAGGCTGTATATTTTTTGGATAGTCCATCAATTTTCTTTTCACAAGGATCAGAAAACTATGCTTAAAAGCTGCCATTCCCCTTTTTTGTTGTTCTGTTAAAGAAATCTGAGTTTTCATTGCTTTGATTTGGTTACTTTTGTTTTGTCCAACCCTTGGGTTTTCTAACATGCAATGGTATATTGATTTTAGCTCAAAATTGTAGAATAGCCACTGAACTTGTTGAGGAATGAGGGCCAAGAATGTGTTTAGCACAGGTGGATGTCTCATGCTTTTGCTTCTTATAAATAATGTTTTTGACTACAAATCAGATATCTATCTAGATCATTTGAGGTATAGTTAATCTAATCTTATTAATTGATCAAAGTTGGCATGTAACGGCTCGGCCCAATCACGTTGATTTGTCTGCTTTTGACCCAAGTGGTCCTCATGGCTTTAAAAGACGATAATTAAGTCAGAGTAAGCTCATACTTATATACAATAAAAGCTCCCTTATCCGACGCGGGATTTAACAAACACCTCCCCTCCCCCATGTAGACATAACGTCCCGTCGTTGCTCCAGCGTATCATGGGCGCCAAACGACAAACACTCCCCTACAAGACCAAACGAAACATACTATCATTTGTAACGACTTAGCTAAACCATGTAGATATTGTCCTTTTTTTGCCCAAAGGGTCCTTACAGCTTAAAAATGCATCTACTAGATTGAGACAGCCTTCATACTTTATAAAGTCAAGTAGCAAAGTTTTCCCTATCAAATACGGATGACATGGCATGCATTAGTGTAAAGATGTCAGCAGTTGATACATGCCTCTAATTAGCTCTCAGACATGTTTTTAGATGAATGCATGTATGTTGAAATAATAACATTCAATTCGTATGAGATCTTTTGGGGGAAAAGCCCGAAAACAAAACCATGATAGAGATTCAAAATAGATAATATCATACCATCAAGGAGGCGGTGCATTCATGAGGTTTCTCACGCATTTGGGTTCTATTTTTTTTGTAATGACGAGCTCCTTAGAACAAAAATCAAGGGAAACAAGTTTGACAATCACAAACTATTTCTATGTTTTCACTTGTTTTTTTATGATTGTTTTAAAAAATGATTATAGAAATATATTGAACGATTAAAAATAAATTGTTTTATGTTACTTGATTTTGAGGAATGTTTTAAAAAATAATTATAGAAATACGTTGACCGACTAAAATAAAACATTAGATTTGATAATTATTTTTAGAACGTATTTAAAAATATGAAAATATCTTAAGAAAATTTTATTTTTTTTACCAGATTTTTGTTCTAAAGTTTCACAGAATAGTTTTCAAACTATTCTCTAATTAAAAAAACTATTGTAATTAAAATATGTTGCAAATGTCACGTAAGAGACACCGTCTCGCGGACAAGAACTAATATCACGCTGATGAGAATGGTCCAACTTAAACTACATCCACGCCTAATTGTACCCAGTTAGTTAATGTAATGTCGTTTTTACATTTAATGTCCAAAGTTACAGTAGAGACTAATTTGGGCTACGGCCAAAATGCGAAGCAAGCTTGCACGTCGTGGTATATTTACAAACTGCCATGCTTTTTTGCACCTTTAACCATTATTATTTTCACTTTAAATTTGAAGGCCCATTGGGCCAAATATTTAGTCTAGATATAAGAATCAGTCTGGGCTGAACTTGCAAACGTGGGCCGGGCCCAAACAATTTTCAAATATTATTTGAGATAGTGAAAATACAACAGAAATTAATTACATAAACTGCTTTTAAAGGCTACTCTGTATATTTTCATTTCTTCTTCTTCTTTCTGACAATGAAGACACTGTGAGCCCCAAAACCCTAGAAATCAGTTAATTGTATTCCCTTTTCTTGATTTCTTTATTTTTTCAAAAGTACTTAGATTCAACCCCACTTTTTTTAAATTGTATTTTTATTTGTCTGCATGAGTAATCATTTATTCTTAAAGTTTGATTTAGCTTCTCAATTTCTTCATATCCTTCTTCAGTGGTCACAGCTCCAGATTCAGGGTTTTCCCCTGTCCGACCCAAGTGTGTCTTTCAATTGTGTCAAAATGGTGGATTTTGTTACTTTATTGGTGATTTGTACATGATTAATTTTGATGAACTGGTTGTTTTGATTTGGTGAATTCCTGTTATGGATTTGCTCAGCGTTTTGTAGTCTGAATTTTTGGTCCTTTTTTTTTTGGAGATTAATAGTAATTTCCGTTATTCGATTTTGTTTTCAAGATAGAACAAAGGTTTTGATGTGCTGTATTATCGTGTTGACTGCTTTTGTCTATTCTGTTGTGTGCTAGTTTTCGGTTGTAATGGGCAAAAATGGATGTGATATGAAGTATTTATTTTGTACTGGCGCACACTGATTTCGCTCTTTTCTGATGAATTTGGGAAAACTAACTATCCTCTTGACTTTCTTTGAGATTCTTTATTGGTTTACCCCCTGCCATGTAGCCTGCCTTTTCATTTTGATGATTGCCCTCCTATGTTATTTTTTTACTGTCTTTTTCTTGTAATATACTTCCAGCTTTCTATTGACACTATAAAATTTTAATATTTTCATTGTTATTTCTCCCTTAATTAAGCATCTTGGCTGGTATAGATGGCATTTATAAGCACCTTGAAAATTAAGAATCAAAACCTGATGCAGGATGTCCTTGCTCGCTAATTTCACCAGGTCCGTTATGGTGGGCCTCTGAGATGTTCTGACAATATTTTCCAAGAATCCTTCCATTTTTGTGCTTCAGGTTTATTGATCATGGTATGGTATCTTTATACCCTTTTTCCTCCTTTTTTTTTTGCTGTCTGTTACAAAGAATTTTGATTAGCTCGAGATGTTTCAAGTTGATCTCTTCGCTTTTTTTTTGATGGGTAATTCTCGTGTTATTAATCAAAAAAAATGGGTAATTTCGCGGTTGATTTTTTGATGCATTGGATTTTATTATTATCATGATTCATTACATGAAATTGAACTTCTCTCTACGTATTTTTGGTGTATTGTTTGAAAACTCAGAGCTTTCTGCTAAATTTCTAACTTCTGACTTTTGGTAGTTTTTTTAATAAGATGGTAGATTGCTATCGATTTGCCTTCTTTGCTATCTTTTTGTATCTTGTTAGAGTTTTGAAGCTAGTGCTGGTGATGCAGATCCACTTTACAGGTAAAATTCAGTTCCTCATCTGGTGTCCGATGCTCATGCTTGCAATCTTACACTTGTGACTTGATAAACATGAAATGCAATTTAAGTTGATGAGGAAAATAAATTGCTGATTAGCCTCACTTTTACAGATGATTTTAAACAATCAGAATAGGAAATGTGGTCATGTTTGGAGAATGCAAGCTGCAACTAGTTGATTTAAATACTTTATTTTAATGCCATGTCTTTAACATTTCTATCTGAAAGCAAAAGAAAGGTTTTCATTAAAATAACATGGTGATAGTGAAGGATGCCCAAAAATATATAGGATAGACACAATATAAAGAGGTTTTCAAATTTAATATTGATCTCTTGTTATAGTGCTTGGACGGTGGTTGAACTGTATTAAGTAGAGACCATCTAATTAAATGTCCCTACGTAAATGGATTTAAGATTGAATTGCATTTTGTGGGAGAACTCAGCTAAAAGATTTAGTGATTAAGAGAAGCTTAACATGGGCTAATATGGTAATCCCACTTGTTAACTTTTTCATCAAAGTGCCAATTTCACTGTGGTGTGGGAATTAAAAATTTGATGAGTGTGTGTCCTTAGGGAGCAGAATCCACATGGATAAGTTTCCTTCAAATTTAGTTTTAGAGGCCTGCAAATATCAGAAATGTTGTTCACCATTTTGAATGCATTTTGTGCATTTCCTGTTGTGGTCATCACATCTTTTTATTTCTTCTATTTTTTCTTTGTGGATCCCTTATGTTCCTTTTTCTCCTTTTATGTAGTGAAAGCAAGATAAAGCCAAAATGCACCTTGACCCATTCAAAGAGCTTGTACATAAAGGATGTAAAAAATAGCTAGGTCTGCCAAACACAATACTAGTTACTTGACGCAAGGACCTCCGAGGTTCTAAATGTGGTTTGTGTATGGGAATTGAATTAAAAGATAAAAAAATGAAAAAACAGTTTAATTTAAGATTCTAAATGGAGTTGAGGGTTGAGATTCTAATTATGCCTTAAGACATAATACGTGCATCATAGTTTGTCAACTATGACTTCATGGTTCAAAGTATGAAGCATAAACAGTGTCAAAATCTCCTTCCTCATTTGGTCTTTTTCTGGCAGTGTCTCGAGGAAGCCATGTAGGAGTTAATGTTGCTTCCCTTGTAAAGTTAGGTTATGAATGTCTCTTGTGGTATATATAATCCAACTCATTGATGGTCTGAGTTGCTCCTTGTTGGTATTGATATAACGTGTTTTGGGTTATTCTTCCACTCTGGAACTTCTCAAATAATAGCATCTGGGAATGAAAAGTTATGCAAACTTTAATCATTGTTCTTAAATATTGATCCTTTCCTTTTCATCTCTTGCCAATCTGCATTTTATTGCATTCCTCTAAAGCCACTTTTCATATTTCTTAATTATAGACGTGGGGCAAGCTTTCCATGTCGTGGGGTAAATGCCCCCCGCTATTTTAAAAAATATAATTCAAATGGTAGATTTCATCCTCAGTCCAATTTCAGTAGTAAACAAAAAAAAAAAAATGCATAGATTACCACTAGGTTATATCAATCTTAGTCTTGTTCATGTCCCCTGAAATCAAGTTCATATCTTCAACCCCCTGCTCCCAAATCTGTCTCTTGCTTACGTGATTATAGACTCCTTCCAAATGTCTATTTTGCCTAGAAACAGGGGGATAATAATCAAACAATTAGAAATGACAGAATTTCATTCTTTGACGTGTTTTGATTATGGGCATCTGTTCTTGATTTGTATGCTAATCCTTGATTCCTATCTTGTTCTTGATTTAATATTTCAGTTGTTACAGGTGCATTTTATGTGCACTTGTTCTTGATTTATATTTTAATGACATCTCTCTCTCTCTCTCTCTATCCCTCCCTACCATCACCCCCTTAATTAGTTTTATTTTTATTTTTATGTAAAAGATTTAAGTTTGATGGTTTTATTTAATCTTTGGATTCTAGGGCTTGTGTAGGACAATGTGAAAAGACTGGATGTGTTGGGGAAAGATGCTTCCCTCATTGCAAGTTTCCATCAGACGGTGCTTCTGTTGATGGTCCATGGTATCTGCAAGAACCTCTTTATTTGTGGTGGAAACAATGGGATTGTCAGAGTGATTGCCGTTACTATTGTATGCTTGATAGAGAGAAAGAAAGAGAAGCACTTGGCAATAGGCCTGTCAAGTATCATGGTAAATGGCCCTTCAAACGCCAGATATGGGATCCAGGTATGTCATTCCTTGTTATGATTTTATTTTATATTTTGTTTTTTTTGTATAACTATCCCAAAGTGCTCTTATGACTTCCAGGTTTATGCATTTTGAGTTATTTGAATTATTTCTACTCAGGAGCCTGCTTCTGTAGCCCTCTCTGCTCTCAACCTTGCAATGCAGTTCCATGGTTGGCTGTCTTTCTGATCCTTCTGAATGTTATTACTAAAGTCAAAGAAGACATATTATGAGTTTACAACTTTGTGGCATATATATGGGCTCTTATCAATGAACTCCTGGTTCTGGAGTGCTGTGTTCCACAGTCGGTAGGCTTTCAGTTTATTTTTCACCATTTTTAATGTTATTTCCCCGAGTTCTTGTATCTTATTTGATGTAGAAGACAGTGGATAGGGATGGATTTTGTTATTTTGTGTTTTTCCCTCATGATGCCCATGAGGAAAAGATTTGGGTACCTCCTGTTTCTATTTTTGTATTTGGATTGGTAAGTGAGGTTTGAGTTCTATTTTGTTAAATGGGTTTGTCTGTGCTACGATTTGCACTTACCTTTGCAACATACCTATTATAGACTTATGTGATTGGGTTAGAAACATGGTTGTCATGTCTGCCGAGGTGCGCTGAAAAAATTGGGCCAAAAAAAAGACCGATGAATTCCGATGTAATGAAGACAGTGGATAGTCTATTAGTCCAGCCAACATGGTTAAGATGTGCCATGAGAAAGAAGGAACAACAGGACTTTTCATGATAAAAGGGTCTAAACTTGTGCATATACTATTAGATGCTAATGTTGTTGACTTGTTTTGTATGATGCAATTTATTTGAATTGATTAAATGATTTTTTGATTATTTGTTTTTAATTTTTATTACTCAATCATTTTCTTGAGGTAAAATAAGAGAAGTAGAAATATGAAAGACTATTGTTGGATAATTTTTGGTCAGTTATCTCTCAACATTTCTATTTGGCTGTGATATGGTTGGTCAATTCTTCAACAGCATTCACAAACTATGTGAACTATATTTATGTGCTCATCAGTTCAGCCTGTTGAGTCTGATATTATAATGTGATAATTTTCTTAATTCTTACTGTAAGTTGTCTCATGGAACTACAGAGACGTGGATTTGACCGAGAAGCTGGACTACTCATCTGCAGTGGCATTGATTGGGTTCTCACTCATTATTGCTATTCTAAGAAGCTTCAATGTTCGAGCTGAGGCTACCAGAGTCATGCGATTTCTGCTCCGCTGCTGGCTTTTAGACCACCATATTGTAAATTCTCAACTTATATAACTTGACTATGGTATCATCACCTTCATACCCTCCTGCATGATCCACACATTTGCATTGGCAAACACCCATATTTCTTCTATTTACTTCTGAAAAGTTCTGTATTTAGATCATAGCCATATGTAAATTGTTAAAGACCAACTCTCTTAAAAGCTCAAACTTGTAGGATTTTGGTTTAATATGAACAAATGGGGAATAAATTGCCCCATACCTGTACATAGAGAGTCAAATAAACCAAATAAAGTCTTTTATAGACTTTCAAATCAACAAACGGTAAATAAATTCAAGAAAGAGCGGTTTGAACTCAGCACCTACTAAACCAGATCTCGATACTACGTTAAACAACCAACTCTCCGAAGTTAAAGCTCAGGTGACTGGTTTATTACGAATATTACGCCTTTTACATAAATTCATTGTGATATGCCTAATGCTTGCTGGATTATATTTACTTCGAGCTCATTGGTTAGGACCTGAATAGTTTCTGCATCACTGCCTTTTCCCACATTTGTAACATAGCTGCTATTTTTTCTTTTTCTTCTTCTGTTTGTGTTTGTATCCTTTACTACTTGAACTAGGCCTCGGGTCTTATCTCTCCCTTAGGACTGTGGCCATTGGACACATAGTTTTGGTTTTGTTATCTATTTTAACGATTATCTGACCAAATCTTTCTGGAAATCGGACAGGATGGAATATGATTGTGTGTGTTGCCATGGGTGTCGCTCAACTTCTCATTTGGGCGATATGGGCTGGTGTCACTCGTCATCCTTCTCGTTGGAAGTTATGGACGGTGGTTGTGGGAGGTGGTCTTGCAATGCCTCCTGAGATCTATGATTTCCATACTCTGGATTTATCGATGCTCACGCCCCGGCACTACGACAATCCCCCTCTCCTATATCTGGTGGAGTTTTATCAAGGATGATGCTGAGTTCAGGACCTCTAACCTCCTGAAAAAGGTGAAGTAGAACATTTTTTTTCCGACTCTGATCTGTGAACTATATATGATGACATTGTAATGGTTTGACCAGCATGATAAAGTCTTCTTCTTCACCATTACCTAAACAGGGAATATTTTCTTCTTTTTTTTCTTCATTGTTTATTTCTGTTGCAAAATAGGAGGGTTCTTAGTTTGAAATTTTGTTTGGGTGGGTTGGTATAGATGTTTCAACAGGATTAGTATATTTCCATCTATTTGTTTCCCATTTTAATGTCTTTTATATTACTCAAAAGATTCATAGTAGAAAATTCATGCTGTGAGGTGATGAAACCTTCTGTCTTTTTTTTCTTTTTGTTTTTGTGATTGATAGATTGTGGGGGTGATGAAACTGCCTTTTCCGGTTTAGGTTTTTTAAGTTTTGTCCCAAAATGTTCCATTTAAAAAAAAAATTACGAAAATCCTTTGAAAACGAAAATAGTATCCAAACTAGTTAAAGAAGTAGTCAGTAATTGGTGATTACGATTTTAACTTCAAGCTTGAAGCTATAGTCAACAATTATGGTTTTAACTTAAAAAAATTTAAAATCATAATCATCAACTATGGTTTTGACAAGGTTGGACATTTAAAAAAAAAAAATCGTATTAGATTAGTATTTTTATTATATATATATATATATATATATATATATATATATATATATATATATATATATATATATATATATATATACTATTTTGAGACAAAACTCAATTTGAAACAACAATGTTTATTTCTATGTAATTGGGCCTGAGTTTAAAATGAAAATAGCCTTAGCGCTAGCCCATTAAAGTGGGCCATACTTTGGAAGAAAGACACCCTTACGTAAATCATGCAGGGCCTAAAGCCCAAACGATTTTCTCAGTTTCTAAATAAGATGATTTGATTAAAAGACTTTGAAACTCAATTTTGGAAAATTGACCCTTAATTTTTGGCCTAATTTTGACAAAAATACTTTTTTATTTTCTCACAAAAATAACCCATTTTTTTAAGAGACAATGTAAATACATCAAATCGATAAGGGCATTTTTGTTCAAAATTGGTTGTTTCAAAAAATGGATGTGTTAGATGGAAACTTAGGATGAAACGAGAAAGAATAATAAAAGTATCGGTCAAGATGTATGTGGATTAAGATGATGGATTTCCTCTTTTACTTAAAATCTACAATATTTAGAAAATCTAAGCAAAACATACTGATGAAATCCATCATTTTTCTTTTCATAAATGGAAATTTTAAATTAAAACTAGGCACCCATATTATCTTCCTTCTTGAAGTGAGACTCTTCATAAATATAAGGTGGTATTTGTTTTTTTTTTTAACTTAATGTTAAATATAACTTTTGTTCTGAATAGTGTTTAATAGTATTAAGTATTTAGTTTTTAAATAAAAAATTAAAAATATATAAGTTTTTATTGAATTAGCATGAAACAGGTCATATGATAGTTTCAATTGGATCATAAATAATATGATTTTTATTATATTATAATATCTTAGTTTTTTCTTAACAGAAAAAAAACTTTCAGAAAAAGCATTAAGAAAAATCCAAAAAACCATATATTTTAGTTTTTTCTATTAAACAAAAAGTTTAAAACAGCACTGTTCAAAGGAAGAAGTAAAGTTCAACATATGTATTGGTTCAAAATCTGTACAAAATATTCACAACATTTCTATATGATGATAAATATTCAGGCAGTTCATCCTCTTAAAACAACGATACACTGTAACTGTGAAAAAAAAAATACTATATTTATTTACCACTGTATGTAACAAAGGGAGTTGTATTTGTTAGGAGTAGCAGCTCTCAACAGCTTATAATATTGAGCATGTTCCATCATCCCTGCAGAGATTAAGGCAACTGATTGATCCAAAACAAAGCAAAAACATCCTATGAATTGATTCATGATCAGAATGAATCAGAAAGGATGAAAGGAGGGCCTACTTTTTTCGCTCGTAATGTGTTATTGCTTCCTCGAAATTAATCCAGTAATGACCAGTTTCCTGAAGGCTCACATTCTTTGGTCCTGCTAGATAAGCCTGGACTACAAATTGAGGAGTTCTTTGCCTGGTTTTTTACCCATCAGATGATGATCAATGATTCTGTAAGGGAATATTTTCTCGGGAAAATTTGTATTGGTGAACAAACTTACCGGCCTTCGTATTCAGATAACCAAGCTAAATAAGCTGCACCAAAGTACATGGACATGAATGGCTTGGTTAGATCATCCACAGACTGTACTCTGTAAGCCTTGTAGCCCAAATCACTGGATCATGGACAAGTTTTAGTCACATTTCAGCATATGTATAGAATACAAACAGGGAATTGAAGACAAACATAACATGTAAGTGAAAATATTCCTCTTTTGTATTTTTCGTAGCATTTGAGAAAGTTTCTTTTTTATATTGGTGTTAGGAAGCATGTAATTCAAGGATTTTCATGCTTTGACGGGGGATCTGAGTTTTTTATATGATCAATATTGTGAAGAGAAAAATAACTCTTTGATTTTCATTGATAAACAATGAGGGAACATACATATTTATACTTCTAAGTGTTAGAGCAAAAAAATGAAACAAAGTTAGAGTCTAATTAGGAGACTAAAGAGAAAAGGAAAGAAGGAAAAGATTCCTAAATGGATTAAGAAACTAATCCTTTAACAAATATGAATGTACCACTTTTTCTTTCAACTAAATATGGCCTATTTGGCTTGTAAGAAACTATATGATTTCAGAAGAATCTTGCATGAAAAAAACTTGGGCTTTCAAAAATAATTGTGAAGCATGATATTCATATGAAACCCAAATCCTACAATCACGGAATTGAAGACAACATGTAAGTGAAAATATTCCACTTTTTTGTATTTTTCATAGCATTTGAAAAGGGTTTTTTTCTATATTGGTGTTAGGAAGTATGTAATTTCAAGGATTTTCAGGCTTTGATGGGGATCTGAGTTTGTTATATGTATGATCAATATGAATGTACCACTTTTTCTTTCAACTAAATATGGTGTATTAGGCTTGTAAGAAATTATCTGATTTCAGATGATATATAATGTAATTTGAAATTCTAAGTTAGTTCAATCTGCTGAGCATCCCAACACACCTAGGAAGAAGATTCAAAGTAAACAAATTGGTTATATAAAAAGGATGTTGAATCCTTTCCTATAAATTCCTCAAATTATTTTAATTCACATACCTGTAAAGCCACATAGCTGTTGGGTAATCTATTCCCATTAATCCAGTCCTTGCACCAACCCCGTTCACAAAGCGCATGCTCACAATCTCAGCAAGAGCACATAAAATTGCCTGTGCACCAAAAGAGGTTTAGGAGGAAAATAGAATGGAAAAAGTATAGAGCGGTAAATGATTTAGGCGGCGTTTGTTTTTTTGGTTTTTGGCCGAAAGCTAAATAGTTTTCAGCATTCAGCTTGTTTGTTGAAAGTTCTAAAAAAAGTAAGGAATAAAAAAAACCAAAATATTTGGATTTTTCTATTTAGAAAAAAATCGTCTTCCAAAACAGGAAACATTACCCTTGTCCAACAAGGAGGAGAGTTATTAGCACTCACTACTCAATGTTAAAAAACAAACAACTTAATATTTAATACTATTAAGTATTATTTAACATTAAGATGAAAAAAGTTATATTCAACATGAAGTAAAAAAAAAAAAACAAACGCCACCTAAGTGTGATCGATAAGCAATTTGGTAAAGCATATAAGAAAACTAATCATTTTCGCTGTAGCTATAATTTACAAGTCTGCATCTGATACTCATCAGAAATTTTCAGTTTAGCATATTTTTCTGTCATGGCTGACACAACCACTCTTCCTCTTAAATATTTCATGATATAGGGTGTTAAAAAAATTTTAACTACAAAAAAGGTAAAAAGATAACCATAAAGAAAGATATGACATGCAACATGTCTGATTCTTAATTAGTAAAACTTCATGCACTTACAGGATTGACTTGTCTTGTGCTGAAGTGTTTTGAAAGAATGATTTCTGCAACTGCCTGCAAGAAGATTCAAATACACTATCGTCAATAGCAATTAAGCTTAGTATTAGCAAAAGAGGCATACTAATGCTACTTCATGACACCCCTATAATTATGATAGTGAAGATTAAATGCACAAATTAATGAGGGAAATTAGTTACACCCATTCTAAAGAACTATAGAATGCCCCCCAAAATCCTAGCATTGTCTTGTTCACCTACCTAAATGACAGTATAGGAGCTATTTTCAACCAATCCTAGATTTTCTTTTGCCTAATCAATTGATCCCTCATTACATAGAAATTTAGTTTCATCTATCCCTACTTTTTTGTTTTCCTTAGTGTTCTAAAATTTTATATCTAGACTTGAAAATAGATTCGTAATAATTATGAAACATCTCAAAAAATGAATGAATTTTATTATTATTATTTGGCAATGAAACTTTATCCGGTCCTAAACTAGCTCTGCAAAGAAGGACAATGTTTAGAAAACCTTCCAAGGGGTAGCTCTGATGATCAATGATTAAAATTCATTCTCCAATTGCAAAATTTGGTAGTGGTATAGAAAGAAGGGAGAAACTTCAACACACGAATCATAAGTTCAATACACAACCAGAAAAATTTTAGGCGGGATAGTTTTACTTGGTCTTACCTTTACTTCCACGCGAGAAAGATAAGGTCTTCTCTCTTTATCATGTGAAAATAGCACCTTTCCTCGTATCTCTCCACACTTGCTCCACTCTTTCAGGACACTAGGGTGATTCCACATTTCATCCATGTCTTCAGGAGAAGCTCTAGAATCCCAAAATGCATGATTAACACCTGCCATCTCAAGTTTAGAAAGTAAGGCAACTCATCCTACATATATATATATATATATATATATATGTATATTAAAAAGGGAAGTGACAACTCTTATAACGTTATCTATATCTGTAATCAGAAAATTTATTATAAAAAGCAAAAAACACAGTATTATACTGCCACTAAATCAAATCCCCTAGAACAACAATTATGTTAGGCCTCCATCTTAATTATGTGCTAGTACCATCTGCTCAAATTTAATAATTATAAGCTTTTTAAAGCAACATGATAGATGTGGAGACCATGTACGAAATTCGGTTGCAAACTTAACTCACACAAATAAGCACAACAAAAACAAATTCACTAATCACATGCATATGTGCATGCATATACACATTAAGTGCGTAGATACTATTTCAATGTCATTACTGTAGATTAAGACAGTGACCCTTCAGGCTTCAGGTCCTCTCTCTTTATTCTTTTCCTCTTTTCGTTCCCTTTTTCTCACCAAAAAACCAAACTACTATGGAGCAGTTTCCAATAGTAACATAATGAGAATGTCTTGCAAATAGCCTCATACGGCTCTAACAATAATACCTTTAATTTCTGACACAGGTAAACCAGAACCAGAAGCATCATTTGGACATGGGCCATTATATAACGATTTTCTGCAGAAACAAAAAAACTCATAATCAGTTCAGGAATTGTATAACGATTGCCTCCAGCTTCTTGAAAACATTAGGACTGCTAAGTGACTAAACGAATAGTTAAACAACCTTTACCTTATGGGAGTTATTACAGACGACAGTTCAGAATAATGTACTTCTATATCAATATAGTACAAAAGAAAAATGGCACGAGGAATTTGCAATAATAAAACTTAATATGCAAGATATATGGGATTGCATAATGAAGATCAGAGGCAATCCTACTTAATGGCAGAGGCAATGTAAAATCCTGGGTTCTACCACCATTAGGGTAGAAATAATACAATTCCTCTTCCATCCACAGTGAATAAGAAATTTCACCATGGTATTTTTCAAATTACCAAGGATAAGATTATTCACTTTTTCATCCAACTTAAATGTTCATCATTGACACTCCCTGACACACACACACACATAGAAAGAGATGTTCAAGCAAATCCAAAAAAGGAAACTTCATTAATCATTCATAAGAGACACAAAGTACTTAAGGGTCAAATATAGTATGAGTTCCACCTATTGAGAGCCCATTGGAAGTGCTTCAACGTTTAAAATGTTTCAAGGTTAAAAAACAGATGTTTGCCAATATTCTGAAGAACACTTAAAATTTAGAAATTTGAAGTATTTTTGAGAAGCACTTGGTGGATGTTTATCTCAAAAAATACTACAAAAATTTTCAAATGTTTTTAAAATACCCCCAAAACGTCTCTTTAAAAAAATACTTCAAAATTTTTTGTATTTTTTAAAATTTTCTAATAATCATAAAAATAGTTTTTAGTATTTTTTTAACAATATAAAAGTTTATACTTTTTTTAATAAAATTTTTTGGTGTAATGAATGTTCTTTTTAGTAATTTATTAATATTAAAAGCGTTTCTGTATTTATGCAACATATCATCAGAATCACTTTTTCAAAATCTTATTAAATTGTTCTTTCATAGAAGTGTTAAAGAAGAAAACATTTTCAGTAAAAACACTTTGATAAGAAGCAATGTCAAAGGCTCTTACTGTGTTATGCTAGAGAAACACTACAAAATTAATTAGGACAGATGGGAGTGGGAAGCACTACCAAATGGAAGACTTTTTAACTGAAAGATAGCGCTTCCAATATTCCAAAGTTGACTTATGAGCTGCCTTCTTTGGGCCACCATTGTATGCCCGAACTACAAACTCTTCATTTCTTTCTCTGCATATATACTTCTGAATGTCAGTACTTAAGAGGCAAAGAAATCCAAAAATATAGTTGTTTTAATCAGTGTGGAAACCTAGTGTAGTGTTGCTTTCATCCAAAAGGGCAAATAGGAAACTGCAGAAGAAGCAATAATAAAAGATGGATGAAACAAAATCCATGTCCATAACTTACTTTCCATCATAGTTTAATAACCACTTAAGATAGGCGGTACCCAGGTATACATTTATAAAAGGCCTGAACAGAAGGATTGGATTCCCTTCCACTTCATATGTCTGGTAGCCCAACTCCCTATAAACATATTCCAATTTTAACTTCACAAAATAATTTTAAAATAAAATAAAATAAATCCATTTCTATAATGATGATCCTTTCCAATTCAAATGAGAACATTTAGTTAATAATTCGATCAACCAATCAGCAGTTTTTGAAGAAGGTATGGATCCCAGAGTAGCCTTTAGCCTTTTGTCATACCGTTTCTGCAAGTGGCTGTCTGCCGCTTTCAATTTCAGAGATAGTACATATCATCTCCTACAGGATAAGGGGAAGGATGAGGAATATACATAGGTGGAGTTAAATTGCATTGAACATCTCACTTAGCCATTTAGGTTTCAACACTGCTGAAACTACTCTATGGATTTAAATTTTGAATCCAAAATCTTCAATAATATCCCAGCAAAGTTGAAACACAAACTGCAAGGAAGAAACTGCAAAGCTACATTCAAATTATAAGAAGAAGTACCAGATCTATCTGTGAATCAAAATGCCTGCTGATAACAATTGCAGCAACTGCCTGAAAGACACCACATGACCCCATACAAAATTAAATTGCAGAACCAGAAGCACATAACCCCCAACGGTAAAAATGCTAATCAAAATTCATAAGCTAAAAGAAAATATGACAATTCACTTTCTGAACTTATAGAAAGACAGACACATCAAAATGAAACCCCACTCAACAACTACGACATATTTTGATCGCAATGAACTTTGAAGGCTTAAAAGCAGCTGGTGTTATCATCCTGCCTAATCAAACCAATAGCCTTCTTGTAACTATGGCGTATTTTCTTAATTCTGAAACTTCATATGCACTTCAACTTGGTGAAGCAATGTTTACAGATTAGTCAAACACCTAAGTAAATCTAGAATATGCAACTTGGAGTTACCACGTATGCACCCAAAGTAGACTGCTACTATTCAGGTTGCTTTACCTTCATCTCAATTTGAGTAAGATAAGGTTCTCCATCAGGATCCCTTGAGAGGTGAACTTTCCGACCCCTAGTCTCTCCAACATCTAGCCATTCAGCGCTCACATCAGGATCCAACCACAGTGCCTCCAAATCTCTTGGATCCACGCAATCATCCCAATACTGATAGCTGAGAACCATTCTTGTAATATCACTGGATGCTTCTCATGTCAGCTAAAACAGAGAGGATTGATTTCAATAGAAAGTAATACAACAAGGTACATAAAAAGAGATACGCATTTCAAAAGCTTAATGTAAAGCATAAGCACACATAAACCTTAAATCCTCTGAAAGCTTTGTCTCCAGGGCAATGTAAATGTTTCTCACATGAGTTCAGACCTTTGCATTATGAACACCTAATGGCAAATAAATTTTCCTCCTGCCAAAATGGAGCATCTCGTCAGTCCCATTAGATCATGTATAAATTTACAGGTAAGTGCATAAATAAGGTTATGCAAATAAAATAACATCTCTGTGTGGAAATAAAGTAAGCAGTAATTAGAATTCAGAATTTATAAAAATGTCTGCTAGTAGGAAGCAATATATATCCAGCAGTAATGGCACCTTCTATACTTGTATAAGTCAAATAATCAATCTGCCTGCCTCACCTATATATCAAACTAAAACCAGCCTTGATGTATAATGGGATTTTCCTACATGACATGACCAAATTCTCCATCATTAAATACAAATTATAAGACTTATTATATTTGAGACTGAAAAAAAAATCTCTTCACATATTCAGCAATAGATTAAAGCTAGATAAGAGGATTCATTTGTTTTAATCATTTGAAAAGATTTTCTTTTCCTGGTTTTCAAGTCACCTCATTTCTTTGGTGATGGTTAACTCCCGATTATATAAAATGAACATGACCCAATAATCATCATGTTCTCTACCAAAAATGATGAAAACTCTTAGATTGTGTTTTGGTCCCAAAAAAAAATGAGGAAAATGTGAGAGAAAGATAATGGAAAAGTAGAGAAAAGAAAAAGGAAAATGAAAATTGATTTGAATTTAATAAATTGTTTTCACTTGAATTATATTTAACTCGCTTAAATTAGTTGTCCTCTTTATGTAAAGATTAAATAATTTTAAAATGCATAAATTTTTAACTATTTTTGTCTATTTTTTGTTTTCTTTCGTAATTTCCAAAGGCAAACCAAATATAAGAAAATCATTTTTAACCTTTTTAATCCCATCGATGGAGAACCCGAGCAAATTCAAGTATCCAAATTGAAAAATAAGAATATGGATCAGGGGGATTCAAAGCTTTATTCGTCCTTACCATTTCATGTCATAGAAACTCTTCATTGATTAGCCAAACAAAGCTGAAACCAAGTCTTGTGAGTAATAAATAAAGTTATTCACACCTAACTGTTGTATTTTAACTTTTCTAACCGCGCGAAAGGGAATATTAAGTTCAAGCGAGAGACTCGTTTTAAACATGAAAATAGAATGCGGAAATTAATTTCCGATTGGATAATTTCTGATTAAATTGCCCAGTATATAACCAGTAACAGAGATTAGACCATCGATTTCATAAACTTGGCAAGAAAAGTTTTGAACTTTTGAGTCTCAATTATCTCACATATTTCCGGTTATGGATTTTCATGGAAAGGAGCATGGATTTTCATAAAAAGGGAAAATTTCTAACAACGAATTTGGAATTCAATAAACATTCAAAGAAGCAACCAAATAAAAAAAACGGAATCAAAATTTAATCATAAAAACAAAACCCAAGGAGACTCTGAATACACAAATTCTATCAACACAGAACATCCAATACTCTAAACTACTTTTCCATCACAACATCATTCCACAGCTCTAGCCAATACACAAAAAGTCCTTTCAGCTTCATTCCATGGATCCATTCTCCTCATCATAAACAAATTAAACAATAATAATAATAAAAATAACAATCACACAAACATGCAATTGAAAATCTTCACCGTTACAAATAATTGGAAAAAATATATAATTTATTTAAAAAAAAAGAAAAAAAAAAAGAAAGAAAGCCAGAGAGATGATTGAAAAGAGAAAATTACCAGAAAGAATGAAGAGAAGAGGAGAGAGGAGAAAGAAAAAGTAAAATACAGAAGGTGGAGCATTGTTGCCGGAAACCACTACTATATCTTTGTGCTGTCAGGTCATATACGCCTATTGGTTTGTTGCTTCTCTTCCCAAAATCTGACACGTGGCATGTCCTGCCACGCTGTCAACCTGTCACCACCTTCCGGTAGTTAATGCTTTTTTTTCTTTCACTTTCCAACCACTATCACTCTATATATATATATATATATATATATGGAGGAATATTTTTTGACATATTTTTTGAAAAGTGGTGGTAAAAATGTTAAAAGATAGGGAAGATTTGGCAAATTAATTTTTCAATAATATAATTTTTTTAGTTGAATGTATGAAATATAATCATATGAAAAATATTATTATCACAATCCTAACCTCCTTTTTTTCTAATTTTAATTCTTCTAGCCATGTTTTCTTAAATAAGAAGGGATGTTTTTCACCGCTCCATACATTTTTCTATCATTTTTTTATTCACAATAAAGTGGTTATTTTATACAAATATGGATTTTAATTTATTTTGCTACATTTTGTCACATCTTATTACAGCTGCATTTCACAAAGCTGCTTTTATGATAAATCAACGATTATTTTTCATTCATCCCTATAAACATTTATTTACGCTATGAGATTCAGATGAAAAGAAAACATATTCGAAACATGCTCATATATTACTTTAATCCTCAGCCACAGTGATTCTGGGGCTACTATGTAATTATTAAATGTATAGGTTTCAGCTGGACAAGTTATTTTATTCTATATGGATTTTAGCAAAAGTTGAATATGAGTTTCATATGATTTAGAATCTCGTTGATAGTTTGAAAATAAAATTATTCTTCTTTAAAAAAATAATATAATTTTGGTTCAAATTTTTCATTAATATTTAAATAAGAAAAGACTTTTATTCTATTTTTATAACATTTTCCTCTCAAACTTTCTAAAAATTAAATTCTAATATTTATTTCCTTTCCATTTCTTTTTCATTCCTAAGTTATCCAAATACTTTGAAATATGATAAATTAAATCATTTTGTTAATATATTTTTCCTTCCTTAGTAATTCAAGGCATGTCAGTTATGGTGTCAATTTTATTTTACAAATCAAAATTATAAAATAGTAAAAGAGTAAGTTATTATTTAGTTTTTATGGTCAAATAAGTATTATCGATACAAAGAAGATGTACTCATCATAATAACTCACTTGATAAAGTCAACATCCTTCTGCTTGAAGTTTTCCAATACTATAATAATATAACATGGCCTGGATATGCTACATACTAAAGTTTTTGATGAAAGATAAATTTCATGAACATTCTAAGATAAAATATGTCTTTTTTCTGTTGTTTACAATATTTGGTAATTTATATTCAATTGTGACATTTTCATCATCAATCTTTTTATTTCTAAAGTGTATACGAATTTTAGAAATGAGTAATAAGGGATACTTTTATTGCTTTGTATTTTGATTCTATTAGTTTAATAATCTTTTAGGGGATGAACAAATTATTAATCTTATGTTTGATTTAAAAAATAACATCATTTTAATTAACCAGATATAGGATAGGAGAGGAGGATCAGAGGGGTTTGATATTTTATTTTATTTTTAATTAATAATTAATAAGATAAAATAACTATATGTTATCTACCATTTTTTAAAAACTCCACTCACATAAGAGACGTGTTAAATTTTTAGTAAAAAAATGAATTATACGTACATCATCATCATAAATTTATTTTTGTTTTATATGTATTTATTTTATACTTTTTAAAAAATTATATATTAGTTAAATGTTTCTGTAATAGAGATTCCAATTTATTTCATTTCGGTTTTTTTTTTTTCCCCTTCAATTTCATAAGTTCAACCCAATAGAATTAAGTTCTATTAAGGCCGAACAGTTTAGTACTTCCCCACAAAAATTACTTTTATGAAAAATCGGTTATAATTGAAGTATAAATAATACTTTAAATAACATAATGGTCTTCCATTATATAAATAAATGAATAAATTATAATAATAATAGTAATAAAATTTAAGAACAAAAGACCAAGGATAAAAATATCGGTTTCGACGGATATATCACTTGGATTTTACGAATATATCGGATATATCGGAGATATATCGGATATATCGGAGATATATCGATGGATATTTTTACATGAATATCGATATATCGAAAATTAAACTGTTGTGATCAATCCATAACCGTTGGATCAAGTCAGGATTTCAAATCTGGTCATTTAAATATATTTCCGATATATCCCGATATATACTCAATATATCCCGATATATCTTGGATATTTTATCGAAAAAGTGAAACTAGCAGCGCGCGTAAGCCTAAACACAATCTTCCACTGATACTCTTCGATTTGGCAAATATATCGATATATGGGTCAAAACGATATACAGTGTATATCGGTCAGCTCGACTCTCTCCGTGATATATCAATCCATCAGCCAAGAAATCAGGTAATGAACCATATCCATAGTATAGGATATCTGACCAGGATATATAGGATATTTTCATCCCTGCAAAAGACTAGATATTAGTTCACGCATTGCATAAGTTATTTTATTTTGGATGCATATAGCATTTCAATTTTTTATTTTTATTTTGGACATATATTCAATTTAGCATATTATGTTATTATCGGAAAAATATATATCAGGTTACCGATTTGAAAATAATTATATATACATCTTTTCAAAAATTAGTTTACACCATTAACTAATTAATAACTAACTAACAAATATACCATCATGGCTTCCGTTTACTAGTAATATAATTAGATTAATTATTACAGGGAGTAGTTTGGACCATGTAAATCCAATTCTTGTATTGACTATAACCATAATTATTTTCAATTAATAACCTTATACTTTTCCTAGTCACTCTCAAAATTTTAGTGTATTCTTTTATTATACTCCCTAAAAAAAAAAAAAAATTTAAAGCTTTTTAATGAATAACATAAATAGCATTGTGCTTGGTCAACATGGTACCATAGGAATAATTGTTACTGAATATTAATGTGAAAGAAAGTTAAAAGACTCAGGTCTACCATATACAACATCCTTCAGAATAAAAGGTAGTGCTTTATGAATATGCAGATGTTTTTTTTTATAATTGCTTGGATGTTTCAAACCCAGCTTATACATATCTTCCAGCTAATCTGAGGCCTTAAAAGTTCTTGCTGTATTTTTTTATAATCGTGGATGTCTAGCTTGAGCCCATATCGATTAATTCCACGAGGCTCTAAAGTTAACTGTTTTTTTTTTTCTTTTTTGGATAACTGTGAATGTCTAGACTAACTTGTGTCCATCTCAACTAATCCCATGAGGTCATAAAGTTAACAGGTTTTTCTTTTTATGATGTGGTCTTAGGCATCTTGTTTCGGTCATCCTGCAGGCGCAAATTAACCCCTTTTTTTTTTTATAATCATGGATGTCTAGTTTGCCAATTTGACTAATCCTACGAGGCCTAAAATTAACAACTTTTTTGGATAACTTCTGTGTGAATGCTTCTGGGCAGGCTTGTGCGACTAATCTCTGGACCTAAAGTTCCTTCTTTTTCTTTTGGATAACCGTGGATGTCCTTATTAGCTTGTGCCTATCTTGACTAATCCTAAGGCCCCTAAGTTGTCCTTTGAGATAAGCGTGAATGTCCAAGCGGTTTGTACCTCAAACTCATCGAGAGCCTTAAGTTAGAGTTTTTTTTTTTGGATATGAGTGTGTGTCCAAGTCAACTTTGTGCTCATCTCGATTAATCCATAAAGTTATAAGTTAATTATTTTTTGATAACCATGGATGTTCAAACCAACTTGTGCCCACCTTGATTAATCCCACAAGAACCAAAAGCTAACCGTTTTTTTTATAACATTAAATCTTTCAAACCAACTTGTGTCCCATCTGTTATCAGCTAGACCCTAAGTTCACTTAGCTTTTAATTTTAGGATACTTCTGTCTTCAAGATAAACTTATTCCACTTTCGATTAATCCCATGAGACCTTTAAGTTAATGGCCCAATAGAACCTCCAGCCTTATTGGCACCCAGAAGGCCATTAGATAACCTTTAATCATTAAGGGGTTCCACAAAGGGGCTTAGTTGAAAGAACCACGCCACTTCGATTAAAAAATGTCAGAAGCAAACTATGATCAGATGGTACAGTCCTTTTAGTTGTGTTTTACTTTAGGATGCGCTTCTAAAATTAAAGGCATTTTTGAAGCAGGAAACATACTACTGAGAATTGGGAAAATCCAAAAGCACTTCTAAGAGTGAAAAAAATCCACTTATGATAAGATTCTCCCAGAAAACACTTTAACTACAAAGAAAACTTTCATATTTCACAAGTATACATTAGTAGAAACACAATTAAATAAGATTACTAAGTACATGTCGATGCCAAAAAAAATGTCTTCTTTGAAGTTAAAGTCTATATCTCTGTTCAGTTGGTTCTGGCGTTGAAAGTTTAAAAAATGAGGCACATTACGAAAGGGAGGTCAAAGTATTTAAGTCTGATGGGATGAGTTCTTATGTTCTAACAAAGTTTTGATGGAAACCAAAAAAAAAGAAAAGCAGAATTCCAATCATAGGGAAAACACAAACAGAAGTGTTTAGGGCCTTTCGGCCTCCTCCCCTGCACAATTCTGCTATTATAGTGCGATATACATAAGAATAACCTCAAATCTGTAACATACAACTATGTTTTTTTGGATACAACAGAATCATGGTCAGTTTTTCACATCAAGAAAAACAAATTATTTGAGCAAAGTTCCTCAAAATGAGTCAATGGTGGTATAATCTCTCAAACAGAAGATAACACAATTTGCAACATTATGGAGTGCTGATTACCCACACATAAGTTATAAGGGAGAAAATAAACAAAATACCAATTCAACAGCCAGATGCCTGGATTTGCCTTCTGCTTCTAACATATCGTTGTTCTTCATTTTATTCCACATAACTCACCGGTTCCGGTGTTTCCCTGCATAGATAAGATGAATGGATAACAATTCCAACTTAAAAATTTATTTCATTTTCAATTAATAAGCAAAAAAGATTCCACAGATAACAACAAAGAAAGCATACTCTAATGTATGTAGAATATATTGTTACCTACATTAAAAATTAAGCAAATGACCTACTAACCTGCATTTGTACCACCAGTTAATACCCAATATCTTTAAACTGTTATGACGATATTTGTTCGATGAGTGGGTAAATATAATAAATATAATTTATTATAAGAACAAATATTTATAATAAATTATATATTTATTATAAGCAACGCTTATTCGACTACACGCTTAGAACGGTTTCAACGCGTATTCTCGTTTCCTCTTCCTATTAATAATAAGTTATATATATAAACCCTTCATGTGCGGTTAAGGCACTCTTCCATCAATTACGTAAACACCAGACAAAGCTGATACATAAGATATCAAAGATTTAAGATCTATAAACTCATAAATTCTCTACACAAGGCGTTGTTTCTTCTAAAACTAATATGTAATCTATATTTTATTATTATTATTATTATTATTATTATTATTATTATTATTATTATTATTATTATCTTATTTGAGCTTGAATCAATGATCCGAATTATTATTGATTTCCGTATTAAATCTCAACAAATGGTATCAGAGCCAGATTGAATTTAAATATTCGAATCATTGTTTTATAAAGATTAATTTGGCATTCATCTTCGATTAATTGTCTTCACTAAATATATATATTTTTTTAATTAAACAAAATAAAGACCTAATTCTCAACGCTTGTGGTTAGATTTTTTTTATTTTTCCTTACAACGCCACTGTCTAATAAGCTGGTGAGGGCTTGTCTTCATGCTAGTTCGATGGCCATTTTCACAGCGCCTATCATTTCATTGTTTCTGTATTGGGTCAGATAATTTCGTATTAGAAGCTTCAATAAAGGAGAATAGGGGGACCACAAAGACTGTTGTACCGAACACATTATCAATTTAATCGAATACTTAAACTCCGAAATTTTCTTTAAGATGTCCATATATCCCGTGATTTAAACTTTGTGAAATTATCTCACGAATGCCGATTTCTTTGATTTTATTATGATTATCATTGAACTTATTTTGATTATTAAAGATACTATTTTTGATTTTTAACTCAATTAAAAGAATTAATTTCATCTTTGTGAATTTTTATCCTAAATGACAATTTATAAATGTAAGGTTAACTAATTTAGATAGTTACAAAGTAATCCTAAATTAGTGAGCCTTGTATTGAATTGCATAAAGGAATAAAGGCAAGACTTATAAAATTTTAATAATTCTCTTTATAATTGTAGGAGAATGAGACTAACCCAAAGGAGAGTCAATTTCTTCGCTAATTATTAATTAATGGTTTTATTTAGTAAGGTTAGAAAGGTAAAATGGATATTCAAAGGTAATATATAAATGACACAAAATAGTAAAGTGTTTTTAAGTTCTCCAAGTGTAATGATCGGATATGTTAAAATTTTACCCAAAGTTATAATTTTATAATTCGATATCAAGCCATTATATTTATTTTATACTGGTGCCCGAGCATTGTTCTATTTATACAATTCCCACTGCTACACTCTCTTGCATCCGAATGACTCACATGGGGCTCGAACCTTCGAATTTATTTAAAGTGCTCACCTTAATTCTCACAGACGGATTCGACTTTACATACCGCTTGAAGAACACGCAATTACGAGAGATTTCCTCTCGCTTTATGTGATCTAAATCATCGATTTCTTTCTCCTTATCAAACTTTCGATACACATAATTTGCTTTCTCAGAATTGATGGAAGAGTGCCTTAACCACATGAGTTGTTTCTATATATAACTTATTGATAGAGAAGAGGGCCAAGAATACACGCCTTCAAAAACCGCTCTAAACGTGTAATTCGAATAATCGTTCTTATAATAAATGAGGTATTGATATAAATAACTGTTTATAATAAATTATATTTATTATAAATAATCGTTTATAATAAATTATATTTATTATAAATAACTGCTTCTTATAATAAATTATATTTATTATAATTTACCTACTCATCAAGGGTGTAAATATCTTCTCATACGCTTGTGGATATTAAGATTCTTTAATTGGTTAAATATCAGGTTAAATAAGCCACCCACTTAATTTTAATGGAAATAACATTCTCCCACTTGGCCCAATTAAACCGACTATGAAAAACTATAATATATAAAATATATATCGAAAATAAATTTGACACGTGATCACGATTTCAACAAAACTTAGCCAATACGTCCAAAATCATATACTATAATACTAATCAAGCATTATAATGCGAAATACGGCGGCTACACGACTATAATAAGTCATATTTTCCACGCACTACACATCAATAACCCTTACTAACCTAAATTATAATGCCAGTTATTCTGTAATTTTCTTGTTTATAAAACAATAAACGTGTAACCCATAATCAAAACAAGAATAAATGTAACAATTTTAATGCGCAAAATTGTCAATATGATAACCACCATTCATTATCATACATATTATGGATTACTTAAAAGGCCCATCCCTAAACATGTTCTATATATATGCCTTTGAGGTAATCTTAGCACTGACCACAACCATAAGTGTGACCCCAATATTTCAATCGACACTTTGCTTTGCTTTCTCTGGACTCTTTCTATAACAACCAAATACTTTAAATCCATGTGTTTCGATCCACTAGAAAATTTGCCATTCTTAGAGGAAAAAAACAACACGTGTTATTTCATTACTTATATTCTCAAAGGTTTAGCAATGTATCGACAACACCAAGCCCCGAGACAAAATTCAACCATAAAGCATGATTCTCAAGCTTCAAAACAAGCAACAACCGACCTCCATCATGGATTTAAGTAAGAATTGATTGTTTTTCACTCTTCCACGAGATTTCTTATATTTGTTAGCATAAAGACAATCCTCGGGCTGACTTTAAGCTACTCAGACAACCATCATAATTAGGAATCCGAGCAACCGACAACCTCTAATTGTTCAGATCTTTTTATATGCGAGCATATAATCCTTTCATTCTCAGAAGAACCTCATGACTGACTGTCACCTTCAATATGTGCAATACCCGATGAACATGATCGTGATATTCCTCGTTTCACCTTAATAAACCATGATCACCGCTAGCAAGCAAAATATTAATCCACATACAAGATTAAATATAAACTGTGTCTCACTAACTTCGTGATATACACCGATCAATAATGTTCTTTAAATCCAAAGATGGGCCGGTATTATTAAACGTAATATACTCATCGTCTGAAGCTTGCTTTAAGACCGTAAATGGATTTTTAATTTGCAAACTAGTGTTCATTTCTTTTGTGAACCCTTCTGTTGTTCCATGTAGATATCTTCATCCAAATTCCCATTTAAGAATGCGCCACATCCATTTGATGTAACTCAAATCAAAATGAGCTATAAGTGCCATGATGATTCTGGGCGAATCTTTCTCGAAACTGGAGAGTAAGGTGTGACGCCTCAACCCACCCGATGGGGTGTCAAGGAGGGTGTCACACGGACTAGGACCTTCAACCTTTTCTCGAGTCGATTGACCAGACTGCTTTCTCATTCATATGCACAATTTCAGAATAATAAAAAAATTTTTTTATATACATTATATATACCCACTATAGCGGTATTCATGTTCTATACATCGAGTCCCATTACTTCTCAACAATAAAAAGCTTATACCTATTCAAAAATACAGAGATTGGGTGTACAAAGGCGGTGAGCACCTATCTCTCGAGTCAGCCCGCTCCGCCGAGCGGGATGTCCCGCTCCTCTATCCCCTACCGCTTCACTCACACTGATGTTGAAACCCTTATGTTTCTTTACGCTTAGTGGGAAACATACAGCATCTAATTAATAACTATGATCGTCACCAAATACACTTATCTTATCATTTTCATATAACGTATTAATTTTTAATATGTGAGACGCTTTGACATATAACCTTTCATATCATTTATTTCTTATTCTAGTACCATCATTTGATCTATATTCTCTTCTAATGGTTCATATTACATATCCTATTCGTGTATGTCATATTCGTGATACATATATTACTTTCATGGTTATATACTATACCACTTGTTATGTTCTCTATTTTCATGTACTGCTATCATGTAATCGTTTATCATATACTCTGTATTCATGTACTGCTTCATGTACTATTTTCATATATTGTTTTCCGTTAGTACTTTCTATATTACTTCTCTTCATATGTACTCAGACTGTTTCATATACTTTTGAAAATTGTACTTTGTACTTTCTATATACTCGTATTCATATTAACCTTCTCGATCATTTTACATTCTTATACATTTTTATATATCATAATGACGTATAATCTCATGTGTTACAGAACTTATCATCACATAAATAGTTAAGTATGCTTCTCATCATATAATATCTTTTCACATGTCATAAAATCATTTGTTTTATGTTTCATGTCTCGCACAAACCTTGGGTTTCGATAAAGGAAACTATAAGGGCTCAAGGCGCCGCACTACTATGTCAAGCCCCGACCCGACATGATCCCAACTGAAGTCCATGATGCATTCCCATACGTTATATATTGGGACTTCTATCAATTGCTCTTTCTCCTGAGTTTTACCTCAGACTCTATCGTGCATAAACAATTTTTATTAACAAAAAATCATTTTGTACATATAAAGAACTACCAACTGAGTGGTGTCCATCAGAATTATACGCATATACGGAGTCCCATTACTTATACAATTACTTATATATGTACATATTTAATAGTGTTCAGCATTTACATTGTTTCAAAAAGAAACAAAAAGACTTATACATTATACCAAAAATCTTCCAATGGACCCCTATTGATGTGTCAATTTTTACACATGTGGATCGACTGCACTCGTTCTCTTCTCACTCACCTGATTGAATCTCGTGCTAAGCTTTACGCTTAGTGGGAACATAAGCATGGACAACCACCAATGACGACTGTCACAAGCTTATACATATGCATTGTATAGATATCTAAACATATTTCTATAACGTAATTCCTTATCATCTGATATTCCTATTGCATGTCAATCTTTTTCTATTACATGTTCTATGTCTTTAACATCTCCTTTATTTATACTTTTATGTATTCCTATTCGTAAGTACCTCATATATTCCTATACTTATCCCAGTGGTTCATCTTTCACGCTTGCTATATGTCTTTTCAATGTTCCTATTTCTTTGTCAAATTTCATAAAGTATAGTCTCTAGTTTATGTCTTTTTTTCATCTTTCTTAGCTCTCTATGATTTATCAGATTCTTCACTTTCATATACTTCAGACTATCAGATACTTTCCTATTATAAAGTTCATCTCAGACTGCTTCATATCCCGTTATCCCGTACTCAATCCTACTTTCTGTTTTATACCTATTATAACAGTTATAATGTACTCTATACATATCATTTTCCTTTTGGTTTTTATGTCTGCAAATACTTAAGTGGATTCGAACTGAAAGGCATTCTAAGGTACTATCACCCAGATTTGTTATTTGATTCTCGTCCCTGGTTGCACCAAAGGTACTATCACCCGCATTGAGATGTGCTGGATTGGCTCATGGGTACCAAAGGTATCATATCACTGCATTTGTGAGTCATGCCGATGGCCTGATTTCAGGGTGATCTCATGGGCCACCTCGATCCAAACGGATCTATGACACGACCCAAACTGCACTTCAACATTCACTAGCGAATATGTCATAAGAACTTGTCTTCCTATAGCATGCCTCCATTCATCCCTCTACTGCGGCCCTATGCATAAATCGCCTTTATTACATTTTCACATATTTTATAAGCATGAATAACTATTGTTATCTATAATTGCTTATGTATATTAGTGATTTATCAGTTACTTCTACTGTATTAGTTCTCATTCTAGCTGCATATTACTAAGCTCATATATCTATATATTACATATAGTCAGTATCTTTCTATCATTTATACTCTTTCTATCATGTTTTAGCTTATTCTCGTACTCTCATATATTCCTATTACGTAGGTTTTTACTCATTCACATTTTCTATGTACTCTATCATGTAATATGTTCTCATTCTAGTGCTTTGTCATCTTTTGCTTATCTCTATCGCTCTTATCATTTATGTCTTTATCATATGTTCAGCGTGTTACATCTTATTCCCTTTGTATAGTTTACTGTATAATTACATCAATTTCGTATTCCTATCATTTGTTCTTAGCATGTTCTATCTATTCATTTAAATATATCTATCATATAATCCTATGTTCATATTAATGAACACATCTAAGAAATACACCTCATTCATATATTCTTATTCCTTTATGGAATCTAGTTTACTAGGAATTGGAATCGATCCAATTGATCATCCAAACTAAAGTTAGGCGATTTTATGCCAACTAGTCATTTTACCGATTTTTCCTGATGACAGTTTGTATTACTTAATTTTCCCGGGGTCTTAACTTAATATTTTTGATTGACTATGTCCTTATATTCATGCAGCTATGCAGGCTCTTATTCTGGGAATCTGAATCACCCAATCGAGACTGAATCCTGCGAGTGTCCGAAACAACTCGGACTACTCTATGATTAACTGATGCAGGAAATGGGCTTGCATACATATCCCACTTATGAATTTTTTGACCACTTAGAGTCAGAATTTGACAATACTTTCTTGGGTGTTTGGGTTCTCCTTGAAGTCTATTTTTGCAGGGCTACTGAAATCACCTTAAATCGATAAGAAATGAGTAAGTTATGGCTAAAATACAAAACCGGTCGAAATCGTAAACCGTGAACAGTTCTATCAGTAGTGACTTGGCCAAAATCGGACCAAGAATTGATGTTCTACCGGTAGACTTAAGTTCTACTGGTAGAAGACACCCAGAATGCCCACGGGTGTTTTCACATTTTTTCCCTCACTTTCATCCCATCACTCCTAATGCATCCTTCATCAAAAAACTAACATGCAATCCTTCTCAACAACTCCACAAACACTTTAATTTGGTAAAGAATCTTTAGGTTCATACCAAAATTCACCCAATTCTATAAAACCTTGATATTTTGAAGGATTACATATCTATTCCTTATCAACTAGGGCTTTTCAACCAAAATTTCCTTAAATCTATAGTTAGAATGTTTGCCTAGCAAAACCCTAGAGAAGGGAACCAAATTAATGTCCAAATGAAACCCTAGCAATCCATACCCAAGAAATTACTTGTATCAAAATCATGCTAGAATCCATAATTTCCATACAAAACAAAACATGTATCCATACTAAAGGTCATGTTCCATACCTCTTGCTTTGATTCCTTCCTTTTCTCTTCCTCTTCCTTTCTTCTTCTCTTCCCCCTTCTCTCTCTCTAATTTCTTGCTTTCTCCCAATTTGAGACCAAATTTGGTCTTTAAAATCCCATCTTTCTAAGGCAGGTTTCAAGGCCACTAAAAACCCATTTACTTAAGTTTGTTTGATTGCATTCTAGTCCTTTTCTCTCTTTATTAATCTCACTCTAACTTACATATCATAATTTGGCATCCCATCTTTTTCAAAATATTTCCATAATTGCATATCAACTTATTTATTTGTACCATTTATATCCTCAGTATTAAATGCCCACTTTACCCTTGTCTAATATTAATTAGGGTCTTTGTTTTATTTTAAGAAAAGAATTCATATTTAACTTTTAATATACCACTAAACATGTCGAAAACGACTAGGAGTGCATTTTGGGGTGTTACACAACGTGCGAAAGCAGTGGTCTATAAAGAACTGAAGAAGCGACATTATCATGTCTGAACAATGACCATCTATAAAAGAACTGAAATGTTGTTATCATTATGCAGAGACAATGACCATCTATAAGGGCGAAGTAGTAATGGTAACCAGGGCCCAGTGATCGGTATCTTTGCGAGACTTATTTTTCCCTAATACAGCATACCCATCTATCCCTCTACCGGGTTCTTGAGACAATCCATTTTATTACATTTTACGTACATATCTCATCTACATGAATAACTATTTATTATCATGTATCGCGATGAATACACTATTATTTATTTCGTCGTAATACCTTCACACATATTTCTTAGCTTGTATTATTTATTCTCATATTTCTTTACAAATCTGTATATTCATATCTTTTTCTATCATTTAGTTTTGTCTTGATATCATATATGTAATCCTATCATATATCCTTGAATGCATCTATGCACTCTTATATTCATATATTCATATATATATATATATATATATATATATATATATATATATATATATATATATATATATATATATATATATATATATATCTTTATCTATTCATATCCCTTTATATCGTTTGGCGTATTATCGGCTTTATGCGTTTATCCTTCGGTTAGCTATTCATGTACTTTCTATCATTTCTATCATGTATGCTTTTACTCATTCATGTGTTCCTATCATGTTCATCTATTCGTTTGTATGACAATCATATATTCATATCATATACTCTTATATTCATATCATGTCATTCTACTTGTAACATATCTTGTTAACTTATTTCTTCATGTACTTTGCTCGGACTATCATATCTTATATGACTTATACCTATACATTCCTATACTTGTATGTTTTCTTATTCTTTGCTCCAGTTGTCCTATCTCAGTAAGTCTGAGCTTTGAGACTCTTCCTTTGATACTTGTAGGGTACTTTTCTTATCATACTCCTTTATCTAATCTACATATATTGCTATTTCTTTGTTCATATCTACATCGCTCTTACCATGTATTCCAGTGCTTTAGCAATGATTAGTACTGAAACAACAATTCAATTTTCAAACAAGATGCTTGGGCACAAATTCCATTAAATAGCATATGGTTAGATTCTAGACTCGATGAGATTTCCATGAATCGAGAATACCCATAACGGAGTCTGCTTGAATGAGTTATGCAAATTGAAGAAAAATGTCCGGCAACTTCACATTTTTGCGATAGCAGCAGCAGCTGGCTTTGTATTTTGTCTGAGTGTATTATAAGCTCAATATTGTATCAAGCTACATATGGATGGATTCTAGACCAAGAACTTTCCATAGAGTCAGAACACCCAAATAGAGTCCTAACGAAGAGTTATGCAGTGCAAGCCATGAAGAAAATCAGCAACTTGCAGCAACTGTAGTAGCAGCAGCAGCAGCCACTGTCTTTTTGTCATTTCGGACTTATTAAAAGCTCAATATTGTATCAAGCTCTATATGAATGGATTCTAGACTCAGTAAACCACTTAAGTCAAGAACACCAAAACGAGTCTAACGAAGGAAGTTATGCACATTACCAAGTCGGGAAGAAAAATAGGCCTTGCAGCAATTCTGCGATAGCAGCAGCAGCCAATGTCTTTTGTTTTGGACTTCTTGTAAGCTCCATGTAACGTAAACTATATATGGATGGATTCTGAACTCAATGGGCTTTCCATAGAGTCCAAGAACACCACGAGTCCTAACGAGAAGGAGTTATGCACATTGCAAGTCGGGAAGAAAAATCGACCAACTTGCAGCAAGCGTAGTAGCAGCGTGTGCATTGTCTTTTTGTCATTTTGGACTTCTTGTAGCTCAATATTGTATCAAGCTATGTGGATGGATTCTGAGCCGGGCTTCCCATAGAGTCTAAGAACACTAAGCAGGAAATCTATGAATTTTGTAGTATCTCCCTTAAAATACGATATTTCGCTTAATACAAATATTCGCAATTGAAATTTCTGTCCAATAAGCGAGTCAAAACACAACCAATATACCAAGTAGGGTTCTTTTATACCCAAATTCATCAAAAATGGGTTTATGGTAATTTCACATAGATCTTCAATCTCACCTAATCAAAATTAGCCTTTTGGTTATTTGGAAAGTTCCGATCTATTCTGAGTTGATTGTAGAAGTTTAGAATCCATGGAAATTCAAGTTCATTTCAAAACCACTTTGCAAGTATATCAAACAAACGACATGTTTGGAACAATCTCAATTCCATCCAACTTAAGCAAGGTCTTGGTTAACTACCTAGTGGGCCAAAACTCCAAACCATAGAAGTACTCCCTTTTGGTATAGAACTCAAATATATTCTGAGAAATCATGAAATACCATGTCGATAAGGATACAACTCCATTCAAAATTTCTTTTTCTTTTCTCAACAACCAAACAGGGTGTAGGTTACTAGGAATCAACATGGAAGCACAATGGCTCATAATTGGGTCTTCCATAGATTTAAAAACAAACCCATCATTTCTCTCCCAGGTATTTTGAACTAACATTCGATGTATCGATCCTACTCTTAGTGTAAATGATGATAGTATATACCAAACATTCATACTAAGCCTATACTTTATCTTTCCATACAAAAAAATAAAACTAGACTTCCAATCTCCTAATAAGTAATTTCCTCTCTCTAATCTAACACCTCAAATCAGCTTAATGAGATTTCATATAAAGTCCACAAATTCACACTAACCCATAATATCGCCACAAACCATACATAATTCTTAATTTCTATCCTCAAACCAAAACCACAAATCAAAGAGGAGGAAGAACCCTATACCAAGGTACAAATCCTATAACTCCACATATTCTATATAAAACCAAGGATCCTTAAAAGATTCCATACAAGAATCCATACAAACTACAAAGATCATCCTGAAGTTCTACTTATGCATTACGTGTTCATGTTCATGTTTCATACCTATTCATATAGCATTTATATGCCATGCAGTATGATGCCTATATATTCACCACATCATTTCATTTATTCTTATTCCTTTTATATGAATCTCTCTTTACTCAGAAATTGGAATCATTTCCAATTGAAGCATCCAAACTAAAGTTATGACATTTTCATGTCAACTAGTCGGTTTACCGATTTTACCCGAGGGACAGTTTGTAATATTCATTTTCCAGTGCCTAGTCTCCATATTTGACATTGGTTCTTTGTAATTTTTAAAGCTAAGGTGCTAGGGTTCTCCTCAACTGGAATCCTGCCCAAATCGAACTTTGAAACTCTCAAGTTACACGTCAGAAACAACTTGGGACTACTCTATGATCAGCGAGGCAGAATTTGGCTTGCACATGGCCCCACTTGGGTGGTTATGCACTGTTTTACTCTGAGCCAAGGCCCCCAAAATTACCTATATTTGAGAATGTTTGATTCTCTTGAAATCTATTTTAACCAAAAACTTGAATAACTCAAATCGGATAATAAATATAGAAAGATTATGGCTAAACTCTGGCGGATTTGAAAGCGAAAAAACGAGGAGCACTACATGTACGGTTCCTCGAAATTTGCCCCGAGAATGTGGGCTTTGCACTGCACTTTCCATATTTTTCTACCCAGACAACTCTATACTTATCTTACCACCCTCAAAAACCACACCAAATTCATCTTATAATCTCAATTTTACTCAATTAGATCTTTCATTACACATCTTTCTTCAAAACTTTTCATGAATTTATCCAAAACCATTCTAATAGAGGTTATGACCCATACTCAAACCAAATATGATGATTAGTTAGGGTTTGTTCTAAGCCCTGCTCAGTACTCTCAATTAACCCATGAATCCAAATTTAAAGAGGATTCTATAACTATCTTACCATATGGGGTTTTCTTGACCCTAATTTCAATACATCTTTGTAGGATGAAATCCTAAGCACAAGCCCTAAGACTGGAACTCTAGCTTTTTCTAGAATCCCATACAAATCCATGTGATCATAATAGATCCATACCCAAGGTTGATTCCATACCTTTTTTATCATAGCCTCTCTTCTTCTCCTTTTATTCTTCTCTTCCTCTTCCTGTCTATTCTCTCCTTCTCTTCTCTCCCTCTCAGTTCTCTCTCTTTGGAGACCAAATTTGATCTTCTCTTTACATGTTTGTTAAGGCCATGGGCGGCCAAGTCAAAAACTCATTTTTTTTCTTTTAACTTTCTCATTTTTGCACTTAAGCGCTAACTCATTATTATTTCTATTCCATCTTTCTCAGTACCTTGAATCCCACCAACTTATTAAATTTCTGGCTGGCATCAATCTGTTAACTTATATGACTTTTAAGTCCTTGGACAATTTACATATTTGTCCTTAAATACTGTAAATTTCCTGAAATTCTCGTTCCATGTTTATATTTAACTCAGAAACATTCAAATTAACTAAACTTATATCAGCGCTAAGGAATATATTTTGGGGTATTACAGAAGGTATCTTTGTAATCGATACCTTTCTTTTGAGTGAAACCTTTGGCCACAAGTCTGGCCTTAAATCGTTCGATATTGCCTTTAAGCGTCGCACTTTGTCTTAAGACCCGTTCACAGTAAGCGGGTTTACAATGTCAGCGGTCGATGAGATCGAGACAGATTATGGGCCATAGATTTCAACTCTTCATTCATAGCTTCCATCCATTTTACTAGAATCATCACTTTCCATGGCTTGTGGCAGTTGGATCCTTCCTTGTCCCAATATCAAATCGAGATTCCTATAAATACACCACATAATCCCTTCATGGCGGTCTCCTTTCTCTTTGAGATCTCCTCTTAAAGGTGTCGGTTGTGGTGGCTCTGACATTTTTCAATGCTTAATATTTTCTATTGATAATGAACCATCTCTATTATGTTGCTCATTTTCCTCGTGACTTAGTGAACGAGGTTGAGGGCGATAATTTCTTAAGGTAAAAGGTGGTGGGATATCCACTCTTATCTCTTCGACATCTGCCTTTCTTGGTTCATTACTCCCCTTGGTAGCCATTCTCTAAGAATACGGCATTCACCCAGGTTTCAAGTATTCTCACACTGTGGTTAGGACAATAAAATCTATACCCTTTCAATTTATCCGGATAGCTAATGAAATATCCAGATATCGTTCTTGAATCAAGCCTTTTCTCATGTGGGTTATAGATTCTTGCCTCATTTGAATGACCCGTATCATTATATGTCTCAAGCTAGGTTTCCTACCCAATCCATAACTCGAAAGGAGTTTTGGGCGCCTTACTAGGAACTCACGATTCAAGATATACATTGCGGTTTTAGAGCTGCCTGATGAAATATGGGTACATAAGAGTAACTCATCATACTCCTAACCATTTCCATTAATGTGCGATTACGCCTTTTAGTAACACCATTCTGCTGTGGCATACCAGGCATTGTGTACTGAGCATGAATGCCATGCTTTCAAGAATTTAATAAGGACCGAGTTTGTCTGATTCATCATATCTGCCATAATATTCACCGCCTCGATCTGATCTCACAATTTTAATCTTTTTATCTAATTGTCTCTCGACCTCTGTTATGAACATCTCGAAGATATCAGTGGCTTGAGACTTTTCATGCATTAGATAAACGCCATAAGGTCAGATATCACTAAAGATGATAAAATATTTCTCTCTGTAAACATGGAACGAGAGAGTAGTCACAAATATCTGTATGAATTATCTCAGAGCTCAAATACTTCTTGGCACCTTTCTTTGTATGTTTGGTTGCTTTCCCTTTGCCATAATCGCGCCATGTCGGTGAAGTCAAGATTTTGTAATTATTCACTTGTCACACCCGATTCCCGGTTTGACCGATTGGCTGATCGAGCGAGTTAGGTGTGAGATTATATCTTGGGACTCTTCATAGGTTTTTTATACTTGAAATCAAGCTCTCGAATACATATACGAAAGAACTACCACCGGAGTGGTGTCCCTCAAAATCTATACACATATACTGAGTCCTATTAACATATACAAAAACTGTACTTTTACATTACAAATCAGAGCGCGGAACCTACATGCAGTGAACCCCTACTGAATGTCTTGCTAGCGGTATCTGAAGTTTGAGACCTCTTCTCCTGTACCTGGGATTAAAGCAGTCTTTAAACTGCGGCAGTGGAAACATATCTTATAACTATCTTGGTACATATGCATTTTATCTTGGATCCACCGTGTCATATAACGCAACGGATATCGGAGTCTTCGTGAATTGCATAACAGTTAATACTTTGCCATTATCCATGTAACAAACTTTATGCTTGTTCGGATCTTACACCCATAGCGAGACTTATTCTTATTAGATCTCAGTAAGTATACTTAATCGATTCCTCATATGCGATGCGAGGCTTATACATATACTTAAACGGAGGTACTTATCCAAGTATGCATACTTCTATCTCATACTTGTTGGATCTCTGTAGAATTACTGGAGTATGTACTCTGAGTACCCTAGGTACTTAAGCTTACACTTAAACCTGTGGGGCTTATCGCATCTTTACGGCGTTCTGGCTTGTTCGGAGTACGTGAGTACTACGAGGAGATATTACGGGCGATATGCGATATTGCGGAACTTATTCTTATACGGAAGTACTTTCATGCATTGCTTGTTCAAATGTCCCCGAAAAGACACATGCTGTGCTTATATCAAACTTATATTTTAATTAAATTGCAGTGAGTACTACTAACTTATACTCATGCGAGTCTTAAAAGTGAATATCTACAGAATACGGGCATTATCTTGGTATTACGGAACTTATACTTGTGTTCTGAGCTTATTCTGTATATTTGGGATGATACCATAGATACTACATAACATACTTATACTTCGTATCTTATACTTGTACTCTGAGCATATCCTTGTTTCTGGATCTTATATGTATTACGAAGTCTTGTCTTTATTTCGGATCTTATACGTGTATTACGAAACTTATTCTTGTATTTCAGATCTTATACTTGTATTACGGAGCATATACTTGTCTTACAGATCTTATATTTGTGTTACAGAGCTTATTCTTGTAGTTCAGATCTTATACTTGTATTCCGGAACTTATTCTTGTATTTCGGATCTTATACTTGTGTTACAGAGCTTATTCTTGTATTTCAGATCTTATACTTGTATTACGGAGCATATTCTTGTACTTCGGATCCATATAACATTCTGCAGAACCATTCTTATATTCGAATCTTATATCATAATTAGACATATTCTTGTGCTTCGGATCTTATACGGAGCGTATTCTTGTACAAAAGTACCCGTAGATTTTCTGATTCGTTATCACGAGAGTGCAGGTAGGTCTTATTGGACTTATGCTTATATTCTGGAACTTATGCTTATTTTGATGCGGAGTGCGAAGTAGGTGCTCTGAGGAGTGTTATATAAAAGTACACAGTAGGCAGCACTAGGCTTGCTCTTATATTACGAGGAACTTATGTATTTGCAGATGCGGGTACTGTGGGTACTACGGATTCATTATGTCGTACCGTAGTGCTCTTGGAGAAACATACTTATTTTACTTGTAACACCCAGAAATATACCAGTTGTTTTCGACATGTTTAAGTATTTTGTAAGCCTAATTTGTTGTTTCATGGAGTGAATGCGGCTTAGGGGAAACGAGAGACAGGAAAGTTACAAACTTAAGGGCAAATTTTGTAATGGGTCCAAAAAGGGGCTTAAAGTCCTAATGTGAAAAGATTTGTGGTAAAGAAGAAATAATAGAATTGTTGTATAATTCTAGAAGATGAAAAAACTGAATCTGATAAAAGAATTGAAATACAAATAGCCATTAGTTGGGAGACAAAATGCAATTATGATAATAACCCGAAAATGGGTTTGATGGCCAAAACAAGGCCTTAACAAAATCCTGGATTTTAAAGACCAAATTGGTCTCATTTGAGAGAACGGATGGGGAGAGAAGAGAGAAGAAGAGGAAGAAGAAGAAGATGGAGAGTCGAGCAAGCGAGTATGGAACTTGGATTTTTAATTATGGAAACTAACTTTGGCTATGGATTCTAAGAGATTATCTATGAATTGTGTGCTTGGTTGGTTGATAGTTTGTCCCCAAACATGGGGTTTTGCTAAGGGTTTCACCTTAACCCCAAAAATGATAGCAGTAAGGTGGGTACCATATAGCTCGAAACAAATCCTCTCTTTGAGGATGAATCCATGGTTAATGAGTAATTGAGTTAGGGTTTAGAATAAACCCTAACTAATCCTCATGTCTTTTGTGTATGGGTTATAACCCATGATAGAAGGGGTTTTGGAAAGAAATCCATGATGGATTTTTTGAAGAAAGATATGAAATTGAAAGAGGAATGGAATAGAAAAGTGATTCGAGTGATTTGGAAAAAGTTAGATATGTGTTGGATGTATAGAAGTGATTGGGGATCAGGCACCATGGAAAAATGGGAGAAAACACCCGTGGGCATTCTCGAGATTGTCTTCTACCGGTAGGACTTAAGTTCTGGTGAACTTTGATCTGGTCGATTTTGGCGAGTCTGCCGTAGGAGTTAAGTCTACCGGTAGGACTGCTGTTCTGGTTTTCAGTTTAGGCCAGTTTTTCGTATTTGGCCATAACTTCCTCATTTCTTATCCCGTTTGAGTGATTCAAGTGGCTGTAAAATAGACTTCAGGAGAACCAAACTTTAAGAAGGTATCTCCAATTTCTGACTCTATGTGGTCGAAAATCCACTCAAAGTGGTATGTGCAAGCCCATTTCCTGCATGGTGATCATAGAAGTCAGGGTTGTTTAGGACGTAACTTGGCTCAGGTGCTTCCGAGTGGAGTGATTCAGTTGAATAGAACCCTTAGCACCTTAGCTTTAAATAAATTACAGGACCTGGTAAAATATGAAGTTAAGACCCCGGAAAATCAGTAATTCAAACGGTCCCGAGTGTAAATCGGAGAAAACCTGACTAGTTGGCATGAAAATGCCATAACACGAGGATTTGGAAGATCCAATTGGAATGATTCCAATTTCTACGAGTAAAGATGATTCATAGAAGAATAAGAATATATGAATAGATGTAATTGCATGCTCATCATACCTTACCGGTATATGGATTACGATCTGTCGTAGGCAGTAAAGTGGTAACAATGCTTACTATTATAAGATAGTAAAGTTCTTGAACTCATATAGTTGTAAAATGCCTAAGACCCGGTTATTAAATGACACGACACTCTGTCACCGGTGTACCCGGTACTCTGATTAGTGCTTTCCGGCACTCTGATTATGCCGGTACTCGATTAGATCTTTCTGGCACTCTGATTATGCCGGTACTCTGATTAGTGCTCGCACTCCCGATTGTCTGGTACTCACGATTAGTGCTCAGGCACTCCTGAATTAGTACCCGGTACTCCTGATTAGTCTTCGGCCTCTGATTACGATGGTGCTACGGCACTCGCATTGCGACTAGTGCTACGACATACATCTTGTGTAGTATCTTCGGGTACTTATTGTCTTTGTGTCTTACTTAATCAGTGTGCTTGGTCTAGGAGTCAAACGGTTATATAGTAAGTCTACGAAAAGTTACGTAGTACCTAAGATGTACTCGTCGTTTTCGATTAAGGCACAGCCAGTACCTCACGAATTTTCCACGTATTCTGTAAAATTCGTAGTACCCTACGGTACTCCTATCTGTATAAGTTTTGTAGTACCTACGGGTACTCCTGCATCTGTATAAGTTATGTAGTACCTACGGGTACTCCTGCATCTGAATAAGTTCTGTAGTACCTACGGGTACTCCTGCATCTGAATAAGTCCAGTAGTACCTACGGGTACTCCTGTCTCTGATATGTCCCGTATCTGAATAAGTCCTGTCTCTGATCTAGTTCTGTAGTACCTACGGGTACTCCTGTATCTGAGTAAGTTCTGTCCTGAATCTGATTAAGCTCTGTAGTACCTATGGGTACTCCTGTATCTGAAAATGTTCTGTAGTACCTACGGGTACTCCTGTATTTAATTAAGTTCTGTTCTGTCTCTGGTTAAGTTCTGTAGTACCTACGGGTACTCCTGCATCTGAATAAGTCCTGTAGTACCTACGGGTACTCCTGTATCTGATAAGTCCCATATCTGAATAAATTATGTCCTGTATCTGATCTGTTCTGTAGTACCTATGGGTACTCCTGCATTTGATTAAGTTCTGTCCTGTATCTGATCTGTTCTGTAGTACCTACGGGTACTCCTGTATCTGATAAGTCCTGCATCTGAATAAGTCCTGTAGTACCTACGGGTACTCCTGTATTTGATAAGTCCTGTATCCGATAAGTCTGGCCAGTACCTCTGGGTACTCTGTGTTGACAAGTCACGTCTCTGAACAGGATTCTGAGAAGTACCTACGGGTACTCCTGTCTCTGATTAAGCTCTGTAGTACCTACGGGTACTCTATTATCACGAAAATGTGTGGTACCCTACGGGTACTCCTGTATTTAATTAAGTTCTGTTCTGTCTCTGATTTAGTTCTGTAGTACCTATGGGTACTCCTGTCTCTGAATAAGTCCTGATCTGATAAGTTCCGTAGTACCTAAGGGTACTCCTGTATTTGAATAAGTCCTGTAGTACCTACGGTACTCATTCATTATCTAACTCGAATCCTGTATCTGATAAGTTCTGTCTGTATAAGTCACCATATTTTAAATTTTCTATCTGATAAGTCCCATATCTGAATAAGAAATTATATGTGTATCTGATCTGTTACGTAGTACCTATGGGTACTCTGCATTTGAGTGGATTGTCACTGTATCGATACGTGCAGTAGTACCTCTACGGGTACTCGACATTTGATTAGGATTACATCCGTATCGTGTATTGCAGTAGTACACGGGCCTCCCCACGTATCTGACGAGTTCGATTCGAATAAGTCTGTAGTACCTACGGTACTCACGCATTTGAATAAGTTCTGTAGTACCTACGGGTACTCCTGTATCTGACAAGTCCTGTATCTGTATAAGCTCAGTAGTACCTATGAGTACTCCCGTATTGGTAGATTAAGTATAAGTCCAGTAGTACCTACGGGTACTCTTGTATCTGTAGTACCTACGAGTACTCACGTATCCGTAAGATAAGCATAAGTCTTGGAGTACCTACGGGTACCTCTGTATAAGGAATACGTCTGTGGTACCTACGGTGCACTTTTGTATCGATAATCATTCTATAGTACCTACGGGTATACATGTCAAATCACGAGAATAAGCTCAAGTATAAGTCTGTATAAGGATATGTTACGCATAAGAATAAGATGCCTTAACTCCTACGGGAAGTCCGAATAAGCGTAAGCTTTGTTATAAGAAGAATACTCGTATAAGCTCATAATATAAATGCATAGAAATTTATATTATCTGTTATTGATATATTAAATCATGTATATGCATAAAAATGTTTCCCAGCCCCAAGCGTGAAGCTTATACGGGTTTAGTGTAGGTACGAGGAAGACATCGGCAAACATCAGCATGCAGTGAGTGACACACTTGTAAGGGTTCACTACATGTAGGTTCCGTGCTCTGGTTTGTAAATGTAAAAGTTCAGTTTGTATATGTAAATGGGACTCGGTTATATGTATATAATATTTTGATTACATTTATAAGATGTAGGCCATACCCGCAGGTGCCGGGTTAGCTTTAAAAAAAAAAAAAAAAAAAAAGAGTCGATCCCGAGTCGCGTCCGGAAGCGGGAGTGACATTGCGTGCGGAAGTACTGTAGGTACTCTGAGGAGATTTTTCTTGTACAAAAGTACTAGTGGAGTGCTACGAAACGAACCGCAGAGGTACCAGTAGGTACATTCCTCTTTTACCGGTCATTCTTTACTCTTATTCTTTATTCGGAGTCTTATCCTTATAAGCGTTTGACTACCGGACGATCATAGGAAATGAGTAGGATGCGACATAATAAGTACTGAAGGAATACAATATAGTCTTGAAAGTCTTGCGTGGCACAAGCGAGTCTTGAAACAGCGAGCAGTCTTAGCACTGTCAGGAAGTCTTAGGAAGTGAGAAGGGTGACGTGGCACTAATCGAGTCTTGAAGTGCTGACGAGGATGCGTGGCACTAATTAGAATGCAGAAGTCTTGAAACAAAGCGTGTTGCCCACGTAACGGGAGTGCCATGGCACTAACGAGTCTTGAAGCAACGAAGCCAGGCAAAATCCACTCTTTCATTTTTCGGTCCTAGGTAGTCATACTATCATATGTCTTTTAGAACTCATAAACTATCTTTATCACGTTCTGTGTTCATGCCATATTGCTTTTCATGTTCATGCTCATGTTTCAGTTCGTTTTCATATTTCATATCATATTTATGTTTCATGGTTTCCGCAGTATACATATTGCATTTCCTATATTTTCACATTCTTATTACATATGGCATTTCATATACTTATGCAGTATGATGCCTATGTATTCACCACATCATTCATGTATTCTTGTCCCTCATGAATCTATTTTTACTTAGAAATTGAATATTCCAATTGGATCATCCAAACTAAAAATTATGACATTTCATGCCAACTAATCCAATTTGCAGATTTTACTCGGGCGGTTTAGAAATACGCCCATTTTCCGGTGTCTTGACTCCATTTTGACTTGGTTCTTTGTAATCCTTTCAAGCTAGGTGCTATGGAGTTCTCCTCAGCTAGAATCACCAAATCGAACAGGAACTCAAGTTATGTCTAAACAACAGGAACTACTCTATAGTAAAAATAGACGAAATTTTGTAAACATAGCCCCACTTTGAGTGAATTTTGAGCCATAGAATCGAATTTGGAGATGCCTATTTCAGGATGTTTGGTTCTTCTTAAAGTCTATTTTAACCAAACCGAATCCACTCAAATCCCGAATAGAAATGGCCAAGTTATGGCCAAAAATACGGGCTCTTGGTCAAAGCAGAAAAGCAGAACACTTGGTGCAGTGCCGCTACGTTCGTGCCCAGTGCCAGCCCTCGAAAATTGCCGGAATGTGTGTTTTAACCATATTTTTCCATATATTGCCTTGAGCCAACTCAATAATCGGTATGCACCTCAAAACCCCTTCATATTCATCTTTGTAGCTCCCCATTGTTCTCAATTCATCTTTCAATACTTGTCTTTCTTCAAAAACTTGTCATGAATTACTTCCCAAAACCACTCTAATATGGGTCTGAACCCATACACAAACCAAACACAAGTTGGATTGGGGTTTGTTCTGCTTAAACTCCATTACTTACTTAATTAATTCATGAATCCAGCCTCAAAGGGAGGATCCCCATGTATATTAACAAGCTAGAGTTTTTCAACTCAATTTCATTTTAAACACTAGAGTTAGAATCGATTCTAACTAAACCTAGGTTTTGGAACTCATAAAATTCCCTAGAATTCCATACAAAACCATAAGATCCTTGCTTTCCATGTAAAATCCATACCAAAAATCATAGAAATCCATACCTTTTTGGCTCCTCCATCTTCTTCCTCTTCATCTTCTTCTCTTTTTTGGCCTTCACCATTTTTCTCTCTTTGGAGACCCAAAATATGAGATATTTTGATTCCCCCTTTAAGGCCATGTTTGGCCAAGTCAAATAAAACCCATTTTTGGCTTATTTTCCCATTTTTACTATTTAGCCATTTCTCTCTTTATTATTCTCAATCTAACTTATACGTATTATACTTTGGCATCCCATCTTTTCTTAAATTCCATAATTGCATATAAACTTATTGATTTATGCCTTTTATGTCCTCAAGTGGTAAATGACCACTTTACCCTTGTCTCTAATATTCATTTCGGGTCTCTCGTTTTATTTCCCGAAAATTCATATTTAACTTTCATTAAACCCTAAACATGTCCATAAACTGCTAGGGTATATTTTGGGGTGTTACATCACTAATTTCTCAATTCTTTCCCTAGAGATGTGCCCTAGTCTTTTGTGCCACAAGATTGAAGAATTTTCATTAATTAAGCCACGTTTTGAATAAAACATTTGAATGCGGAGTTATCAAAGCTTGTGCAAATTCATGATTGAAATTTATATAAACCATCACATAAAATACTAAAACCAAGCGCTAACGGAAATTTAACATCAAACTTAATTGTCGAAGCCGAATAAAACGAGAATATCTAGTAGCATCTAATTTGGACAAAGGAAACTAAATTCTAGAGATAGAAGGTACATAAAAAGTGTTTAAAGATCCATTCGATGACGTCTCTAATAGTAAGCGATAGGTACTGACAACTATCACTCGGCAGGCGCGGTTTCCCATATAAGAGGAACTTTTTCACTTTCCTTTGGTTTTCTGGTTGTGAATCCACTGCGTTGAAGTGGCTGCATGGTTGTGGCTCATAATCAATCCTCCATTTATTATAGAGCAGAGTTATTTATAATAAATATAATTTATTATATAAAACAGGTTATTCGAATTACACGTTTAGAGCGGTTTTGAATGTGTATTCAACGCCCTCTTCTCCTATCAATAAGTTATATATAGAAACCCTTCATGTGTGGTTAAGGCCCTGCTTCCATCCAATTCTGAGAAAAGCAATCTTGTGTATCAAGTTTGATAGGAGAAGAAGATATCAAGGATTTAAGATCTATAAGTGAAAATCTCTCATGGCTGCGTGTTCTTCAAACGGTATGTAATCTATATTTTATTATTATTATTATTATCAGAGATGAGTTTGAATCAATGATCTGGAATATTTGTTTGTTGATTTCCTTATTAAATCTCAACACATATACAATGGTCTTAAAAAGAGAGAATACAAAAATACTGACCAATATACAAAATCAAATAAAGATATTGAACCTTTTCCGTAACGCTCTATATTTTCTTTCGTTTTGGATTATCCAAAAATTGCAAAAAGTAACATCTCTCTAGAATTTCTTACATTTTTCATCCATAAAAATTTTCTAGCAAAAGAAGATTCTAAACAATTGACTAAAAGAGAGAAGCGGCTGTTCGTAGTACTCTTATTTTGGCATAGTGAAGAAGGATATGATTAATTGATTCCTCTTTCACCTCAATCAATAGGATCCATGACTTTCAAATTGTTGAATGACCAACTCTTCTAAAAGTTTAAGTTTATATGATTTGGATTTAATATGAAGATCATGTCTTTAACACCCTCCCTCACGTGCAACCTCATACTTGTACATGAAGAGTCAAACAAACTAAATATAGTCATTCATAGACTTTCAAATCAACAAATGGGGAATAAATTACAGAAAGATGGTTCGAACCCAAGACTTCCTACCAAACCAGGCTCTGATACCATATTAAATGACCAACTCTCCTAAAAGCTCAAGCATGTAGAAGTTTTGGTTTTAATATGGATATTATATCTTTAACCTGAGTAGTACCTTGGGATGGGAGCTAAACTTTAACTCCAAAATAAAATATAAAGATTTGATAAAAAAGAAACCACCACTCAATCCTCTTTTTTTTTTTTTTTTGATAAGCAACACCACCACCCCATTCTACTCTCCATTTTATCAGACCTTCCTTGCAATCTTGAGAAAACTACATTGTCTAGATCCTAATTGTGAGTACCCATGGTCTTTAAACCCACTACTCAATCGGGCCATGACCCGTTTGGCCCAAGGCTCACCTGGCCTGCGATATGAAGCGGCCTAAGCCCACCTACCATATTAAAACCAGGGGGCACTACTAGACGGGAGAATCCGAAAGCCCGTTAGTGAAAGCCCGGGTGTCTCCTCAAATGCTAGGTTCGGGGTGTCGTGTCTAGAGTGTTTAGTCCCCTAGCTGACCATCCTTTCGTGTATGGAAAGTTCGTTATTGATAAATAGATAAAGGAGGAAAATACGCAAATGGTATTTATCCATAAATTTCCTAGTTTCCAAATCTCATACTTCTCGGAGGAATAGTCTTTGATAAGGAAGAATTAGTTCTTGATAAGGAAAATCGGTCCTAGATAAAGAAAAACATATTTAGCCTTAAAAATAGGAGATTCCTTCAGCGATAGAAGGAGAGTCAACAACAAATTTACCATAAATCAGAAGATACCCAGGGGAGGTATCTGTTCAGCTAACAAACTCTCTTCTTCTTCTTCTCCATCCTTTGACTTAATCATTAGAGGAGTGGCCAGATATTCATGTGGGATCGCCCTTTTTGCAGATTTGCGTTGTGCCATTGATGCCCTGAAGGTCAGACGATCAAGGTAACAAAATTGGCACCGTCATTGGTTAGACGAACATAAAGTCTCGTTTATAGGCTACAAGGGCTTGGCTTCAATGGCTATCTAGCAGCCTTTCACCACCGGTAGCTCTATCAATTCCCCCTCCACTTTTATTTCGTCCAGGAGCGTAGTGATGTCAAATAACTCGATGATCTAATCGCCAGAAGATCAATTCCTCCATTGGCTCCAGGACATGGAGAAGAAACAAGAGGAATAGGCGAGGCAGATGAAGGAGTTACAAGATCATGCTGAGCGCCCGCAGTGTGAGAACAACTGGTTGCGAGCCCAAGTAGAAAAAAGACGCGATCTTGGTGTAAGAGATGTGCAAGATAATGGTGTGCTTTGCATCCGGTCCTTGCGATAGAGGAAGGAGCCCATTATCACGGACGGCGTCTTGACGGATAATGAGTTATCTCGGTAGTTCAACGCTGGGCCTCTCACCAACAAAGAACACAAGGGCCAGATCACCTAAGAGGACCTCATATTGCCTTGCTCATAGGTACTTTTCGCCCTTTGGCACTATCTGCCAACCACCTATATGTCATATGGTACTATGGTGTTTTTAAGAAGACTCTAATGCTTAATTTTATCATCTTATGGCTCTAGGTACATTTTAAAAGCGAAAGAGCATAAAGAGGACCCGAAAGATAATTTAAGGTTGTACCATGACCTCCCCTTCCAAGATTAGTATGTATGGATTCTACACTTCTCAATCTTTCACTTGAGTCTGAGATCACCAAATTCGAATTTCGAACAAACAAGATAAACCTCGTGAGTCGAGGAGGATTTTCCAAACATCACATGCAGAACCCTAGCGTTTATTGTGCATTTTTCGAGTCCCAACCTAATGGATTCCAATGGCTAATCTTGATTAGGATAGATTCTCTGAGTATCTTTAAAATTGAGACGAAAATCTGCATCGCATTTGGAGGTTGGATAAAAGAGTTATGATCATTTGAAGTCAGAAGGTGTTCGCTTAAGCGAACCAAAGCCATGCAAAAGGACAACTACGGGTTCGCCTAGGCGAAGAATGTCGGGCTTGAGCAGAAAAGTTGCATTTTTTGCCCATTTTGGAGCCCATTTTCCATTTCTTTAAATATATATATTTGAGACTTTGTTAGGGTTTCGATTTTTGGAGAGGGAACACCCTCTTAAGGCTTCTCCTTCATCTTTCTTCCTAAGCCATTTTTTAGGGTTTTAGTTTTTATTCATTTTCCACTTGGTTTTGGAGTTGTGTTGAAGATCTAGCTCATTAGAGCTCTTGCAGCGATTGGTGTAGAGTTAGGGGCCAGTTTCATCTTCTATTTGTTTGTATCTCTAAACTCTACTACATTGTAATCTTTCATCATTATATTTATCTTAAATATGATTTTGTAGGATATTTGGTTGTAATGGTGGCCTAAACATCCTCTAGGGTTGATTGTGGAAGTTGATCTTGGTTTATATATATTTTATGATGGGTTTTAATGGTCATGCTTGTGGATGTTAAGGAGTGTAGTTCTTAGGATTATTATGGTTTAATTAATTAATCCCATGCGAGACTTGGTGCTTGATCCCCTTGATAGAGGCGTCAGCAGCGGCGCTTGGATTACGTCCTAAAATCTGGTCTGGTCTCTTAAACAAGATTGATTAATTAAAATACTAATTAACCTAATCAAAGAAGTTTAGGAAATCAAGAATGCCTAGTACTAGATGGATTTCATTAGGAGTAGCACCATTTCAACATTATGTGAATCGTATGGGCCAGAAATTGATGCGATTCGAGTGTAGTCACAGTTAGTCTGTTGTACTGGATGAGAGGTGACCAATAGAAGATTCAGGAAAGAGCGCATAGACAAGTATCACATTTAATGACCTAGATGGACCGAAAAGAGAATAGGGAGTTAGTGTGAGAAATTGAGGGGAGACACAAAAGTGTAAACCTCATATCAAATTCCTTAGACTCGCACAAGTGTGCATTCCCTTAATCAACGCTTAATGAATATAAACCATAAATGCATCAATGGGGACAATCAACCCTATAATATTTCCTTGAATTTTATCCGTAATATCACTCCATTCCTTGTGAGTGGACATTTATTATACCCTACTTTGTTTTATTTTATTTTGTTTTTAAAACCTTTTTCCACCTACCCTCTAGTAGCTCAAATAGTGAACGACTTTAGTAGTCGAGGTGTTGATCTACTTAAAACCACGCGCCTACGTGGGATCGATATGTCACGGACTTGTTAGTCAGATTTGTATTCTTGCAATGCGTACAAGATGCGCTTGTGGAAAATCGTTAACACATGCCTTCAGCAATGTCGTTAGTGGCGTGTCCTAGGGCAGGAGAGAAGCGAGGCGGGGGCATAACGGCTAGGCCCGGGCCCTCGGCGGCGTGTCGATGCACTGGGCGCGATGCCATCAATGTCATTTGTACATCCCTTCTTTAGTACAAGGCTAACATTATACATGCTGCTAGCCGTTCCAATTTGATGACCCGACGACATGCTCTCCTTGCCCCTAGGGCAACACATTCTTGACTACGAGCCACCTCGCGGGTTTGTCATACCCGCTTTTGCCATGTTCTACGTGTCATGCCCCTACCCCCGCTTGGGCGAAGAGAGGGGGCGCGACATGGGACTTAGACTCTTTAACCTGCTTTTCAGACATTGGTGGGCCCATTTAATTCAAAAATCCATAAGGAAATAAAACTTCTAATACCTACCAGTAGTGGTATTTAGTCACGTACATATTCTGAGTCTTGTTACTTGTGCATAATTAAAATTCCACTATACAACTTTACATTTACAATCCAAACTAAAAATCAAAACCTACATCAAGTGGACTCATTCTTTGTGTTGTACGTCGTATGCGGAATGCCTCGGATGTCTCTTGATGCCCACATGGATGAAACACTCGTGCTACAAACATGGCTTAGTGGGGAAACAGATAACAAATATGACCACTTGAAGTGGTCCACAATTACAGGATACATATAACATAATGTATATGTCAGAGTTTACGTATAACATAATTCTATAACCAAATTTTCATATAACATAATTCTTATAACGTGATTTTCATATCTCCCGTAGGAGTTTAGAACAGAGATCTTGTATAGAAGGTACGTATGTACTGTCTGAGAACAAACGAGTAATTACTTATGCTTTCTTATTGTTCATTATTCATATTAATAACTGATAAATACAAAATGTTTATGTATAGATCTAAAACGAGGCGAGTACTTTAATTTCATGTATCATATTATTCATGTATACAACATATAAGTATTTACCTGCATAGACCAGTAACAATGAATGAGAGGAACACATCATAATAGGTACGAAGTGCAGTACAATGCGAATAGAGATGTGCGCCCATTATATGAATTGTCGTAGCAGCAGTCTTTGAAGCAACGATTAGAGATGTAATGCGCCCGCGTAACAGTGTCGTAGCACTAGCAGGAGTATCGAAGCATTGATCAGAGATGCTATTCATTAACTATTTGGTCTTAAGCAGGCATACAATTATATGTGTTACCGAGTATGTTATATCATTCTTAATCCCATTAGCAAATGAGGTAAAGCCGATGTTTGCCAACTGGCCAGGATCGCCTAGGCGAAATGACTTTACGAGGTGATGAGGTGCAGAGCATTTTCATATAACTTTTATACATGTACTAACCCTTTCATTCGGGTGGAAGGCGAGCAGCGAGTTGCGGGATGGGGTCTTGGACCTTAAGCAGCGGTGATTCTGGGTACTTAACTTTCGATCTGCGGTATAACATCTTTTGGACCTTAAACCACTTTTAGTACCGGTACTCAACCTTAAATACCAGTACTTAACATCATCTGGACCTTAAATCACTTTGAGTACTAGTACTCGCTCGATCTGGAATTTTCGACTCTCGGTCTGTGCCAATACCTACGGGTGAAAGGTACCCGATATCGAAATTTTCGACATCCTCTGAATAAAAATCACGTAGATCTTGGTACTCAACTCCCGATGTCGGTACTTTCACTGCGATTTATAGCAGTAGCTAGTTCGGCCATTTTCTGGGAATCTTCCAACGAGGCTAAACTGACTCAAAACCGACCTGGCCCGGCTTAGACCAAGCAAAATAGACATGTATTAAAGAGTTGGGTTTTCCTAACGAACATAGACAAAGAAAAGTTGGTGGTTTCTGGCAATAATCCATACATAGGTTCCATACTAACATATCTGAAATTCCCGAACAAAAGAGCGTTCAAACATGAATTCAATACTAAAGTTCCAAACACAGATTTTCTTCTTGCTTCTCTTCTTCTCTTCTTCTCTTCTCTCTTTCTCCTTCTGCCCACCGTAATGCCCTAACCTTCCCATACAAAAAATAGATATTTTTGGTCTTATCTTAAGGCCATGTTTGGCCTTATCCTCTTTTGGTTTAAACTTCACCCCTTGCATTTAGGTCCTCCAACTCCCATCTATTTGCAAATGAACTTATCACAATCCTCTATTTTAACATATACTCTTCTTGTTTTATGACCTTTAAGTCCTCATTTTACAATTTACCAATTTAACCTTGACTTTTGTATTAATCTCGGCTTTATCCTTTTTCACTTTTAGCACTTAAATCCCGAAAAATACAAATTTTACTTTTCTTATACTACAAAACTGTAATAAAACTACTATGGTCTAATCCGGGGTGTTACTATGGCTCTGTGACCATAGATCACATGCTCCTTTATAATCGAGCAATTATACTGCGGGGTGGCAATGATATCACGGTATGTAAAAGTGTTCCTAGTAAACAGGGGGCCAGCGTTAGCCTAGTTCCATAGCTCCGCGCCTTTCGATAAACTCATTCGATGACCTATGGGCGACATTTATATCAGCGATACTTTTGAGTTCAGGAAGAAAGAGGAACATTAGCTCATACGATCACATTCTCGGCAAGTCATAAATCTATTGAGGACTTCATGAGATTTGAAGCGATCGTTCGGATGGAATCTTACGGCATAGATGAGGTCACTCCGAGAACTTTAGGAGAAGCTTAGGTTGACCCACGCCGTTCTTCGATTCTGCTATCTTTAGACCCACGAGACAATGGAAGAGTATAGATGTCGATAGTATTCAATCTTTGGAGGAGACGACGTCGGGTGCGTGACCAGTGTCATGATCACGAGTCAATTGGTAGGGACATAAGCGATGCAGGAAGAAGCCATCAGGAGTCCAAGGGCGAGTAGGGCCGGCGATCCAGTGACTAGTCACGAGAAAAAGAAGAGGCTGTAGTTCACCCTTGAACATCTGATATGAAGAAATTTATTACCCTCGTTCGTGATTTTCGAGTTTAAATGACTGCGTCAAGGCAGTCCTTCTCAAAGTCTTGCAATGCCAATTATCATAAGGATAAATAGGACAATGGGCATGAGGCCACGAAGCGGGTCACCAAAAGCCTAAAGTTCTTGAAAAGTGAAAAAAGCTGGTAAAGCTAGGCACCTCAAGGGTATATCAAAGGCGAGATCATGAGGAATTCGGGGTCGGTAATGAAGCGGAAATTACAAGACATGACTTTGGCTTCGAACCTAGACTAGTCATAAATTATATATTGGGCGGCCCATCGGCGGCCAATTATCAATCAAAGCGCTCGCGATGAGAAGATCTTAGAATACGCGCGTCGAAAGCGAGGTAAATGCTATCCACACGAAGCGACCATGAAGAAACGGGACTATAGATTGCCCTTATCCTTCCTTCACAATCAGCAGTGATTATTGTTTTACTATGATGCCATGTACTCACCCTCTGTTTACTTGGTTTTGATGTCATGAAATTATTAGTGATCTGGCGTGCCATGATTTGTTACTGACTACCACCTTGACGGATAGGCTTTCCTTAGGGTCTTAGATTGACGGTAATTCTCTCGGTTTTGTTGTGTGACTGCGCACTGAGAATGTCACGCTCCTTGTAGGGCCGACCAATCACTGAAAGTTGTTCGGCCGTTGGAGACTTGCGTTGCCACAAGTATATCGAGGCCCGGCAGCGCGTGCGATGGCCGTTCATTACGACCTACGAATGGTCAATTATTTGACTAACGATGGTCAGGTTGACCTTTTGGGCAGTCAGTTGGCCGTGAGGTAGTGTTATCAGTTATCTATGCGGGAACAGAGAGGGAAGAAAAGAACGCAAGAAAATCTGCCCTCGAGATCGAGCCCTCGTAGTAATCATCGCCCGTATCGGGGTGGAGGAGGAAGGATCTCTTGTTTGTGGACCCCTAGAAAAGTAATGTTGGATGGTAGGAGAGTTCACTTATGCCAATTCTCTTTTGGAGTAATGAAAAAGAATAGTCGACTCGTCTTGTTGAGTAACATAGATGTGTTCGCTAGAGCCACTTGGATGTTCGGAATTAATCGATGAGCTGCAAACTAAGCATCATCTCCATGGCCAAACCCCGGTGAGAGACGAGAAAGTAAAGCTGATTCCTCAGTATACATCGGTCATCATTGAGAGTAGATAATAATAACACTGAAGCCAGTGCTGCTCGCCAGGAGAAGTAAGAGAGTACCCGAATAGCTGGCCGTGGTGGTTCGAAGGCGACAGAGTGGCGGTATATATAGATTACACCGACCTTAATGAAGCGTGCCTAAAAGATAGCTTCCCATTGTTGCGTATAGATCAAATTGTTGACTCGCGTAGAGCACGGGATCATCGTTTAGAGAGGAGCCTTCAGCAAGGATATCATCTTATTCCCATGCACTAGCGACATGAAAATAGGCCTTCATTACGCACACGGGCTATCTTTGTTACAATGTGATGCCTTTTGGATTGAAGAATGTTGGGAGCCAGCAGAGATATTCCGACCTGTTAGGCGCTTACCATGAAACTATATTGTGATATGCTTGTAAAATTCAGAGAACGCTTATATCAAATCCAACATCTATAGAAGACCTTTAATTTGTGCAATGCGTCGTAAAAACTCCAGCCCTTTGAAATGTGCATTCAAAGTCGGTTCGGTGATTTCACAGGCTTTGTGGTGATCGGAGAGAATAGAGGGAGAATCCTATGCAGCTTCAATATAATGGGCTCTTAAGCTCTACCTCGAGATAGTGATGGCCCGAAGTAGTGATAGTAGCCCTCGGGAGATTCATATCTCGTTTCATAGATCGCCTAAAGCCATTTTTTATCACTATAAAGGGAATTCCAAAGGGCGGCTAGAATGAGAGCGTATTGGCTTTCATGGCAATCAAGCAATATCGACGAGAACCACGATTCTTGCTAGCCTTGGAGCGAGGCGATACAACATCTTTCTCTTGCGATATCGAAGTCTCGATAAGTCTTTGACTTTGTTCAAAGAAGACAAAAACTGAAAATAGATACCAATAGTCTTCATAAGAAAATCCTTGGTAGAGGTAGAAACTGGTACCCATCCTGAGCAAGCGGCATTGGCCGCTGCGTGGCGACGAAGCAGCCCCTGCACTTCCCGGGCATACCTTATCGTCGTCGCGTGACTAATCTCCGCTGCGAAACACTATACCGCGGGCTAACCTATCGGGAAGGATGGCCGATGGAGTGATTGAGCTAAGCGGACCATTATCTAGTATAAATTGCCGGCTTTGGTTCAGGAATTGTTGGGTGATGAGCGGATTTTTAGGTAGATACCTAACGAATGTGGATTAAGATATCGGTGGTTGGTGGATTCTTAATGTGGACGACACTTCTCGCCATATTGGAGCTGGAGTCGGTTTGCAACTTAAAGCCATAACTGGGGAAAAGGTAGAGCAAGCCATACGGCTAAACTTCCCCGCTTCCAATAATGAGACTAAATATGAAGCAATCCTAGCCAAGGTAGATCTCGCACAATCCGTATCATCAGAGAAACTCCTCATACGCACTGATTCTCAACTGGTAGTAGGACAGGTAAACGTAGAATATGAAATGCAGGAATAACATGACCGGTATGTGGAGTGCAGTTGAGTAGCGACTAGGGAGTTCTGACTTGGAGCTTGAACATATCCCGAGGGACTCAGATGAAAGGGCGGGGGCCCTTGTTAGGAAGTAGTGACGCATCCATCCCAATAAAGCGTATTCCTCGATCTACTACCAATAGGCGTCGTGCATTGTAGGTGGGTAAGTAAGATAGATGAAGCAGGCCCTTCTTGGGCGACTCTATAATGCATTATCGAGCTCGAGGAGCGCCGGATATGAGAAGTTGGAAACCCCCTTGAGTCTAAGTCCCAGTGGAGATTCTCCTTGGTGAGCAGAGAGCAGTGCCTCTGAGCGGTCCTCTGGGACGGGCCATACCTTAAGTGTCTCACCACTCAGTAGGGACAATATACACTAGATGAACTCCATGAAGGGGTATGCGGAAACAATCATGGTAGAAAAACTTTAGCTCATAGGGCCCATACACAAGGGTATTATTGGCAAACTATGAAAGCCAATGCGGCCATCTACGTTAAGAAGTGCGACCGCTACCAACGACAAGCCCCGGGTGTTAAGGGCGGGCTGAACAGCCTATCAGCTGAGCCCCTGGCCGCCCGGCTCGATGAGGAATTGATATAGTTGGACCCGCTGCGCCTAGGCTCGAAAAGGCATTTGTTAGTTGCCAACGACTATTTTAGTAAATGGATATAAGCTGAAGCCTTCGCCTCCATCTAGGATAAGGATGTCGTCCAATTCATGTGGAAGAATATCATCTGCCAGTTCAGAATACCCAAGTCGATTCTAATTGACAACGGGCCACAGTTTGACAATGTGTATACAAAAATTTATACCAGGAGCTGAAGATCATAAATTTGTACTCAACCCCGCGGTACCCACAAAGAAATGGCCAAGAGGAAGCATCTAACAAAACCCTCTTGATTGCTTTAAAAAAGCGTCTACATTCGGATAAGGGAAAATGGGTGGACGAGCTACCGAGAGTTCTTTGGGCCTACAGGACAACCAATCAAAAGCCGACTGGAGTGTCACCATTCGCCCTCACCTATGGGATGGAGGCTATCATTCATATAGAAATTGGGATGCCCACACTTCGGATTAAAATCCCTAGAAAGACTAATACTGAAGCCATCACCAAAGACCTAGATATGGTAGACGAGCTCCGGGAAGCAGCTACCATACGTATAGCCTTGTACCAACAAAGAATGATGAATCTATATGGCCAATTGGGTAAGGCAGTCACGTTCGGTAGGAGCTTAGTTTAAGGGTCTTTGAAAGCACGGTTGACCCCGGAAGTTTGGCAAATTCGGCCTAATTGGGAGGGTGGTACCGCGATAGTGGTAGGCGAAGTAGGCTCATGCGGCACTCGATAAATTGGAAGCGGGACTCCAGTACCTAGGATGTGGAATGCTACACATCTTAATAGGTATTATCAACAAAGTTCTCTTATTTAAATAAGATCTTCCTTTGAAGTGTTTTCTTTCAATCTTTGCAACTGCCTCCATGTAGGAGCCCGGACTTGTGATACAAGCACGGTTGGCACTTTCAAGACCCAGATATGACTCTAACCTGCTTGGCGCTGAAGGGCGTATAACTGTCTTGGATTGGCCAGCATGTTAAGCTTTGCCCGATGGCTCTTGACCTCTTGGCTAAAGCCCGAGAATGGTGCCTTGCATCTTGACCGGGAGGTAATTAAGCCACCAGCTCCTAGCTCCCAAAAGACTTAACTATCCTAGCCAACGTTCGTAGAAAGGATAAGGAGGAAATCATTGGGGGTGGGGGGGAAGAGAAGTAAGGAAAGCAAAATCAGATATGATTCCCAACGGGTGCATCCTCCTTAGGGTCCTTGGCCGGCAGTCGAGATCGCCTCGGTTGTAAAGTCGATCTCGATAACTATTGGGACTAAAGGCGGCAGGGTTTGAGAAATACGAAGCGGCGAGTTAGAGGAGTAGAGCATGCCTTTTGGAACCTCTGGTTAGCATCCATAGATGTTGTGTTTAAACATACAACAGCTAGTGATGAAATAGGTGAATCACCTCGGGGGCTTCTAGTAGTCTTCCCTGTAGCTTTTGTTTTACCGACTTGGGAGCGAAGGAAGGACACCTCATCTTTTCTTGCCTGACTCGGCGGAAAGGGACATGCAGATTCAGCCTCAGCGGGGCGGGTCTCGACATCAGTCTTGCACTTGGCTTCCTCGCAGCAGCAGCGTCGAACTAACAGCTAGAAGTCATCCTTTACTGTTCCTTACTTGCGCCGTAACTGACATCCCTAGCAAGACAATGCTAGCTTCCTCAGTAGCCTCAGCCTCTATGGACTCTCCCATTCGAAGTCTTGCTAAATTTTCCAATCTTTTTTGCCTCCCAAACTCGAGATTTAAAACACAGTATTTTCCTTAATTAAAAAAGCACAAATGATCCCTCCAGGGAAAAATGGGCCATTGGGAGTACCCATGGTCTTTAGACCCACTAATCAATGGGCTCAGGGCCCGTTTGGCCCAAGGCCCACCTGGCCCAAGGCCCAAGGCCATCTACCATATTTAAACGGAGGCACTTTGCGACAGGAGAATTGAAGATATCTGTAGCTTGGGGTCTCTCCCAATTCTAGATTAGAAATTATCATAAATACAAAGTGTTTAGTCTCTCGTCAAGCCACATTCTTTCGTATGGCGAGTTAGATTTATTGATAAAAAGATAAAGGCGAAAAATATGCAAAGGGTATTTATCCACAAATTTCCTAGTTTCCAAATCACATACTTCTCGGAGGAATAATCTTTGATGAGGAGGAATTAGTTCTTGATAAGGAAAATCTGTGTAGATAAAAGAAGTATGTTATGCCTAAAATAAATTCCTTCTTGAGATAGGAGGAGATTAGGCAACAAATTTCTATAAATCAGGAAGATCCCTCGACGAGGGGAAGGAATGCAATTCCAACTAAGCAAGCTCTCTTATTCTTCTTCTCCATCCTTTTGCTGACTTAATCATCGGAGAGGCAGCCGGCCCATCGTCGTCGGATCGCCCTTTTTGCAAGTTTGCATTGTGTCGTGGATGCCCCGGAGGTCAAACGATCAAGGTAACAACACTAATCATTGGTATGGAAATGAGGATTCACCAAAGCCACCCCACCCTCCACCTAGATTATCCAAACATTTTCCATCGATCCTCTTTTTTTTTTTATGATATGGGTATGCAAAAGCCAGACACATAGAAAGGTTCATCCCATCACCTATCATTTCAAAATTTCCTTATATATCATTCACACAATAGTGCGTGACATTAGTTTCATTCACAATTATCATGGAAATTGGTTCCACACAAGCAAAGCGATGCCTCGATAGTCACAAGCGTGTTATCTCTGACTACCTTTACCACATTGTGACACCAGCTTTCGGGGGTCTATTAATGACAGGTCAATGCGAATACCTAGGTATCGCGCCATCAGCGATAACACCATATCGCGTCCTATTCATTGGAATCCATTCATGCCTATATATTTTAGAAAAATATACAAATTTATCAAAACAGTTCATAAGATTCGAGATTCTGACTCCTCTTATATTACATGTAAAATCTAGTTTTTCTGAAAAGTTTCTCAAAGCCACCGGTTTGGCTTTCTTCCTAGAATCCGGATGAGGGTCGTTTTTATTACATAACCTACACACAGGGGATACAGCGGGGTGGTAAATACACAGTAAGGATAACTCCTCTATGAGGGCTACTCCTTTAAGTGCATGCAATACCCATGTTCGTAATAACATGCATGTACCAGTCATTGCTTGATCGTGACCAGAAACACTTTATCCTCTGAGCTAAATTAGACAGTAATGTCACAAAATAGACTACAACATGCCATGTAATGGCCGTGTCTACTATTACAATTCATCAGCATTATTGATATATTATTACACGTATCCAGCATTTCATCAACGGCATGTCATGCCATTGCAATTAGTACATAGTGTTATAGTCAAAATTTCAACAATGATGTGAGCACCAGAATTCCAATCATATGGTTGGATTTTAGACTCAAGAGATTTTATAGAGTCGAAAATGCGCGAATCTCGGTCGGGCCAGAAAGATATGGTGCGTCTAAGAAGTTGGAGTACACCAAGTCACACTATTTCGCCAATCCACGTAATAGAATGCCACAAGAGGTTGTAAGACATTTGTAACTCCATAAATGCAATGCACCATTAATTCCCTCAACAGCCCTTTAAACCTTTACAAACGTCTCTCTGCCATTAACATGCCTGACCACGGTTCCAAATATGTAGGCTAAGTAAACAAAGTAGGAAGAATCCCTACCTCTTGAAGCGTAGCCCGTTGTTGAATCTCTGGACCTAACTCCTTGGTTCAACTGAGTTTTTAGCCGTCAGGCATGATGAATTGAGAAGAAACCAGCGTCCTTCCTCTTGTCCACTCTTTTAGCACCTTTTCTTTCTTTCTCTTCTTTCTTTTTCTCCTTTCCTTTCTCTCATTTTCCTCCCTTTCTCACCTTTCCTCTCCCCTCTGCTTCTTCTACGACGCTGTTACCACTACTTACACTTCCATGCAAGTTGACACATAGCTTACCATGTGTCACATATAACTACCATGTGTCCTCACATGGTTGTCATCGTCACCCAACACTCGTGCTCGAAAATCGTGAAATTAGGCGTCTTGGGAATCTAACAAAATTTGTTGGGTAGCTAGTTTTTGACGATTCAGCCCAGGTGATGGATTTCATCATCAGGATACGAAAATTTGAAGTTTTAACCTATAATACAACGACAAATTATCGTTTTGCCATTTTTCAGAAAATTTTCATTTTTCTCGGGTTTTACATTCTTACCTTAAAAATTTGTCCCATTACACACATACCCTTATAATCTGACATGTCTGGCAAATCATTTAAGTACCGATGAGCTAAACAAGCGTATCTTCGATATTAAATAAGAAAGGATAAGTGGCACGCATCGTGTCCTCACATTCCCATGTTGCCTCTTCCACTCCTCAGTGCTGCCACAACACCGTCATTAGCCTTATAGTCTTGCGTCGCAAAACTTGATCCCGACTATCCATGATACGCACCGGTCCCTCCTCAAAGGTCCCATCTGTATCAATACTAAGCTCGCTCCAATCCGCTACATGAGTGAGATCTGGGTGTGCCACAGACATGGGACATGGAATACCTCATGGACACAGACAGCTCGACAGTAAATCCAGCGATATCTGGCCGTACCCGCCCCTCGAGTATCTCGAAGGGCCCGATATACCTCGCATGGTTTTCACAAACTTGTCCAAATCTGATCCTCCTCTTAGGCATCACCTTCAAGAGACATGATCGCAGCCTCAAACTCTAAGGGTCGTAGGTAGATGTCGATTGTAACTCTTCTTAGGCTCTGGCGTGAGAAGGCGTTTTGTATCAAATCCACCTTCTCAGAGGTGTCTCTAATCAAATTCAGACCCGTGGTGGATCTCTCTCCCACCTCCTTCCAACAAATCGGAGATCGACATGGCCTCTCATATAAAGCCTCATAGGGTGCCATCTGTATTCTCACCTGATAATTGTTGTTATAGGTGAACTCTACCAAGGGAAAATGCTCTTCCCAGCCACCCTTGAGATCCAGGACTCATGCATGCCCGCAACATGTCCTCCAAAACCTGTATGGTCCTCTCCGACTAGTCATCTGTCTATGGATGAAAAGTAGTGCTCATCATCAACTATGTTCTGTGGCTCCTCTGACTCTTCCAAGTAGGTAAGTAAACCGGGATCTCGGTCGTCTGACCGAGGCGGCACTCCATGTAATTGGACGATCTCTCGTATGTATAACCTAGAGAATTCCTTTAGTGTGAGTGAAGGTTATCATACATTAGGAAATGTGCCAACTTTGAGCGTTCACCTATCACCCACACACATCATGCCAAAAATGTCCATGTCGAATTGAGTCATAAAATCCATATTGATATGCTCCCACTTCCGCTCATTTACTTCGAGGTTGGAGTAACCTCTTGGCCTCTCTTGCCGGAGTCTTTATCAGATTGACACGTGAGACATATGGGACAAAATCCTCACATGTTTCTTCATCCTCTCATTAATATTCACGACAAAGATCTTGAGGTATCTTACGTTGCCACTGGATACCTTGCCAAAACGAGTAGTAGAACTCACGAAATCTCTTCTCTCATATCTATCAATTGGGAACCTGACTTGTCCCTATCTGAAGGCGTATCATCAATGTGAATGCTGACCATCACTGTACTTTGTTGTGCTGGTCCCACTGATGGGCTGATATCTCACGTATTCTGTTCCTTGGACTCAAATCACTTTCTGATAGGTAGAGGCGTAGCCCAGCTAAAACTGAAACACCACTGGCTTGATCAGCGTATTGTAGTGCACTGCTTTGTCACAACTTCGAGCATTTGCCATTCACGAAGCTACATGATACTCCCTGAAACTTACATTGAGGGCATGACACCACATTTACCTTACGAGGATGGTAATGCAAAGTGAAGTCATAATCCTCGAATACTCCATCCATCTGCGTTGCCTCGTATTTGAGGTCCGTATGCTCAAAGATATACTTGAACTTTTGTGGTGCGAGAATGCCGAACTATTCACCATATAAATAGTATTGTTAGATCTTGAGGAAAAAACTATAGTACGCCAACTCCATGTCGTAATATGGGGTAATTCCGCTCGTGGTTCTTTAGCTGCCTAGAACCATAAGCTACCACCCTCGTTTGCGTAAAGCACATCGGTCGAGTCCCATAGAAGCATGTGATACACATGTACATACGTCTAGTTCGGAATTTGATAGGATAGGGCGTAAACCCCCTCCTTTTTAATTCTGGAATGCCTTCACTTGCCCGGTCATTCCGCCCAAAACTTGACCTCTTTCGGTCGATCTCGTCGTAAATTGCAACTAGTGGGAGAAATCCTCGATAAATCTCTAGTAGTGTTACCTGTCAAATCTCAGCTGCGTATCATAACCAGTGACTTCGGCCTCTGCAGCTCCATTATAAGCGCCTGCTTTCGGGTCCCTTGCTCCCTTTAGCGATGCCTGTGTCCCGAGAATTTTTACCTCGATACTTGAGCTTCGCGCCCAGACTTGGCGGCACTCAGCGAAGTTCTTTAGGGGGCACGAAACGATCTCGAATGATCCTCTCTTTCGTTCTACGTCTTGGAGTACATCAGATGTCGTCGATGAAGATTACCTAAAGTGGTCTAAATAAGTTTTGGGAACACCTTATGCATGAATCCATGAATCTTTGTGGCGTGTTCGTCCCGTCAGAAAGGCATCATTATAAACTCAAAATGCTGAATGCAGGTGTCCTAAAGCTGTCTTTGGGATATCAGCCTCCTGGCTCTCAGCGTGATAGCAGGTGCGAAGTCTATCTTAGAGTAGACACAGCGCCCTCTGGTATCGAAATAAATCGTGATAAATCGGCGAAAGGATCTGGGTTACTTTGATCGTAACCTGTTCAAGCGCTCATTAGTCATGCACGATCAAAGGTCTTATCCTTTTCCTTAAATGGCAAAATCGGGCTCGAGGTGAAATGTTTGAATGCAATGAAACCCTTAATCCCGACAATTTATGTATCACGGACCTTGGTTCCTACAACTCAACAAAGCGCCAGCTCCCCTATCTTGAAGTCATAAAAATGGGCAATGTACTAAGGTGTAACTCGATGATAAAGTCTACATCCCTCTATGGGGGTAATCCCGGTAGCTCATCCGAAAAGACATCCCAGTCCTCAACCAGATCTCAAACCACTGTCTCACCTGGGTCCTCCGAGGTAAGGCTTGCTAGCCAACCCGTGCTTGTCGTACCACTTGAGTCGCCACAAAGAATACGGGGTAAAACTCAATATGCTTATCTCACGAAACAAACAGGCTCAACGTAACACCAAAATACTAACGAGTTTTATATGTATGTGAGGGTGTAAAATAAATTAAATTATATTTTTCAGCGTTAAATGGTAAAACGAAAAAATGATAAAAACCGAAAATTTCTGAGCCGAAATAAATTTGGTAAAAATGTCAAATGGGGACCCCAAGAATTCGTAAATGAGGAGTGTAAATGTTAAAATGAAAATGAAATGAAATGAAGTGAAAAATGAAAGTGAAATGAAGAGTTAAAATGAGAAAAATGGGAAATATGAATTTATGTGCAAGCCAAACAAGGCCTTATGAAAACTTAAGGCTTAAGATCAAATTTAGTCTTGTAAATGTCATTTCTCACATTTGGAAAAAAGGGAAAGAGGGAGAAAGGCTAGGGTTCACGGTGGAGAAAGAGAGAAATGAAGAAGATAAGAAAAAGGAGGAAGAGAAGAGAAGAAGATCCAGGTTTGGAACTTTGGAACTTGTATGGAATTGTTTAGAACTTATTTGAAAATCTTGTTTGAAACTTTTGGTTGGAATTCATGTTTGGGTTAGGAAATTTCCAACCTCCTTCTTTGTCTATATGTAGGTTAGGAAAACCCTAACTTATAAATGTGTTTTGGGTTGAGTTGTTTGTATTTTAGAAGAAATTTCCGGTGAAAAGGGCCAAATCTGGCTATTTCTGCATTCAGCCCGACACCCCTACGCCTAGGCGTAGGAAGGCATAGCTAGGCGTAAAGCTCCTCCTAGGAGGAGGTCACTACGCCTAGGGGACGGCCGAAATTTTGCCCTTTTCACGGTCGCCTAGGCGTAGCAATCTTGTAATGCCCGTCTCGAGAGTGTGCAGTACATGTGGTAGTGAGGCGCATAAAAAGGCTACCAAGTGAAATTGTAATATTTTTGGGTTCTTGTGGGATAAAAATATGGAAATGATAATTTATGGAACTCGAATTTGTATTAGGACAAGGGTTAAAATCTTAATTGATCAAATAAGGACATGAAGAGGTATAATTGAAGATAGATCACCAAGAGTGAAATAAAACAAGTTGATTTGCAATATTAAAGTGCTTGAGGACTTAATTGCAATTAAGGTAAATATGAGACTATAAAAGGAGAGGAGACAAACAAAAATTCATTTGGTCTCATTTCCTTTGGCTAGGGCAAAACGTAGGAGAGGAGAAGAAGGGAGAAAAGAAGAGGAAGAAGAGGAAGAAGAAGAAGAAGGAGAAGAAGACCAAACGAAGGTATGTTTTTGTCTTGAAATCATGGGTATTTTGGATTCCTAAGGATTTGGTTTGGAGATTTACTGCCTTGTCTAGGGTTTTGTGGGAGAGATCACCAAACCTAGATTTTTTGTTGAGGATATGTAGGTAGAAACCCCAGTGGTGAAAATTAAACATGGAATCCTCCCCCATTTATATGGTTTTGTAGGAATTGAGGCAGGTTGAATTCATAGGATTTTTCTAGGGTTTTGTGGTATGAGTTCAAGCCACCAATACAAGTCTTATGATTTGGGTTTAGATGAATTCATTTTGGTTTTGAGGTGTAGGAATGGGGAAGTTGTATGAAGAGAATTGGTACCAAAAGTGGCAAAAAGAAGCAATTCCATTATGGAGTACCGTGAGGCGGTGCAGTCTGCCCAGCCCGTCGGAGGCAATCGGTCGGTGCAGATCCAATGATCTTAGGTACTACCAACGAGATCTGTCGGTCTGTAGTCTGGAGTCGGAGGCGATGCCACGTGCCCGCGGTGCCCAAATGCCTGGGTGTTGTATTTTCGTATATTTAAGCTTAAAATCATGCACCGATAGTATAGGAACCTTATTAAATGATTAAGAAAGGTTCAAAAAGGATTGGAACTCGATTAAAAACGTAGAGTACCTACTAAGTGCTATGTAGTACGTTAAAATTATGCGATTACGTAGGAGATTAATATTTTGCCATATTTGGTTGAGTGTGAGCTAAAAAGCAAGGCGGAAAATTGTGGAATTGTCTTCCAGTTTGTGCAGCAAAAGGTGAGTGTTCTAAACCTATTTTCCAAATACTAGTGTATTATTATTATAAACTGTTTTACACTGGTATTTAATGGTTTCGAGTTGTAAAACCATAATTCAAAGAGCAAGCAAATGGTTTTGATTTTAAACCATATGTGAAAAGCAATTAAGTAATGGTTTTGATTTATTCAACCATACTTTAGCAAAAGCAAGCAAAGAGATTTAGCAAGCAAGCAATGGTTTGGAATTTATCAAACCATATTTAAAGCAAACAATGGTTTTGAATTATTAAACCATGTTTCAAACAAGCAAGCAAATGGTTGTGAGTTGTAAAACCATATTTCAAAACAAGCAAGCCCAAGCAAGCAAAGAGAATATTTTGAAAGCGAACTAACTAAAATCACTAGTTTTAAGCGAGCATAAGGTCGAGAGGTATTAAAGTGCGTGCTGCCGGTGGTGTTAGGATATCATTCATGCATTTAGATTTTGCACGTCGGCAAACTTGGGTCATACATCATGACATTTAAAAGGAGACGCCGTGGCACGTATAGGAGTATATAGGGTTAGCAGCGTTAACTAAATTATGGTGATGGGGCCGAAGGTCGATTCCATATTTGCAGGAAGGTGAAGAGTGAAGTGTGCGGCCCTTTCACACAGGTGATGCGGACTCGGGTCCTTCCAGAGCACGGTCAATGCCCGAGCTCAGTGTTCACTGGGATCTGTGTCGGGAAAGGCCTCCCGGTGGTTGATGATTTATAAGCATGATTCATGCAGGTTTGAAAAATCAACCCTTTGGTGCCTGTGAAACCCGTACTCGGGTGTTTTGTTTTAAGTAAACGGTTGAGCCCAGGCTCCTGTGGTGATTTTAAAGCAAACGGTTGAGTCCAGACTCCCGTTTTATTTTAAAGCAAACGGTTGAGCCCAAACTCCCGTTTTTATTTCAAAGCAAGCGGTTGAGCCCAGGCTCCCATGTTTGAGAAAGTTTTATAAACTTTTAAAGCAAGAAGATTTGAGAAAAGTTTTATAAACTTTTAAAAGCAGCAAGGTAAAGCAAGTAATGAAGATTTGAGAAAAGTTTAGAAACTTTTAAAGCCGTAGTAAGCAAGCAAGGCTTACGGAAAATGTATTGTAAAGAGAGTTTTCTGATTTTGAGATATTTTCGAAAAAGCAAAACATTTTATAAAGCATACACTCATTGAGCTCGTTTAGCTCATTATTTTGTGTTTTAAAAACTATTTTCAGAAATGCAATGAGCCTCGGGTGACGATTAAGTTATACGACATTTGTATAAGTGCTGTAATTAATAATATTTTGTAAGGAAATACTTTGAATGTGTATAATGGAGTATATGTATGTACATAGTGTAGTTTTGTGAAAATGTGTTGGGTTGCTAGTTGCCATATTTAGCAAAGTGTAAATTTGTGTATACAGGATTTGGAATATGTCATTGTTGCAGCTGACATGCTGCCGAGATTTTATCAAATCATACGTTGGAAAAAGAAAAAATTTTATTCGAGGTTTAAGCAAGCAATACGGCTTCACTTCATAGGAATTTCTAGTCGTTAGAGGTAACGGCTAGGGATTTGCAATGGGTGTATACCCGCCGGCCCGGTAGGGGTGGGGTGTGTCAGTGCTCAAGCTGAGGCGAACCTCTCACAGCCTAGGCGTAGCGGGTGCTTCGCTTTGGCGTACTGTGAAGTCATGTTTTGGTTAATTTCCTCCGTTAATTCTAACAATCATCCATTGGATTAATGAGGATCCTAATAAGTGAATGAAAGGGTTCGTCTGAAGTATAAGATTATATGAAAAATGCCACATGCAGCAATGGTGCGTTAGGCAAAACATTGTTTCTTGCCATCAGTTGCTAATGGGATTAAAAATGATATCAAGAGTCTTGAAATGCATATAGCAGTATGCACAGCTAAAGATGGAATGGGGAATAGATAAGAGGGAAAAAGAAAGAGAAATAATGTATGGAAAAGGAGAGTCGAATTGAAAGTAAGCCTAAATAGAACTCTAGAATGTCGACTAACAATATGATTGTAAATTGTATTGGAATATGGGCTAACGAGGAGGAAAGCCCGAATTGATCGAGATTCCAAGGATTGGAATCAAAGTGCAACAAGTTTTTTTCATTTGTTCTTCGAATCTCTCTTTTGTTTCCATTTTGGAGTTTGATCTCCACTTCTCTCTCTCTAATTACAAAGTGTTTGAATGATTATAAAATGATTTGAATTGCTGAAATGATTTATAAGAAAAAGCATATTGAAGTGTACATTTAATTGATTTGAGGCAAATAATTGTGAAATGATTGCATATGAAAAATTGCACGAGTATTGAAAATGAATTGTTTGTATAAATATACATACTATAACGTATTTTGCTATGAATGATTTGAACACCCTTAATAGAATGTTAACCGTTAAATTCGAGTTGAGGATGGGTGGTGTACGATAAGGGTCAAATAAGTAGTGCTATGACGACGTAATATTGTGTCACTCGATGTCAAGTAATATGGAATATCGATAGTGTTCACGAATTGATTTTTAATAACAGTGTTAGCCCAATGGAGACGTGCGTGTTATAAAACAAAATGTTTTTATCTGAACTACTGTGGCCCAGGCAGTCTCAGGTGATTCGGATTATCACGTACTTAGAAAGCGTATGTTAAATTCGTTTAAGGGCAAATTGAAATGATAAGAAAATTGTGAAATGCATGGATTTTGTTTTGAATGGTTTATTGCATATGAAAGTGGATATTTGGAATGATAAATAAACTGTAAATGAATGTATATGAAATAAATATATGTATTGTATTGCATTGATCATTCAAAAATGTTAAAAAACATTGTTTTGAAAAATTGCATGATTTGTATTAAACTAAAATGGAAGAGAAAACTATATAGAATCACTAAGCATGAAAATGCTTAGCGCGTTGTTTTATCATCGCAGTACGAAGAGCAGTCTGGCGGTAGCACGAGTTGAGTCATCGTCGAAGCCACACGGAGGATAAGTAAGAGGCTCAGTCATATGCATACATGAATTTGATTTGACCATTTCGTATTGAAACTATAATTCGAAAAGTAGACTCTACGATTTTGTTTTTTGTAAATGTTTTATATTGAAAAGCGACTGGCAATGTCGTATTATATCGAGGTGGAAAATGGACCAAATGGGCATGTAATGTCATATTTAATGGAAAATGTGTATTGAAAACAAAATGATAAGCCCCCTTTAAGCTGTATTAATATATATAAATATATTTTCATAAAGATTAAATATCCTTTACAAAATGAGCATTTGAAATGTGTCTTAAATGAGAAATTGCAATTGGATTTCAAATGGTATCAAAGCACAAGTAGCATAGAGCTACAGTATTGAAAACGTGTATTTATTTGTATTGATGTTTTGAATATATCGTAAAAGTAAAAGTATTGGTAGAGGACCGACGCCACAAACACCATCACATTGTGTATCTTGATAGCTCTCCTACGATCATGATCGATGTGACTCGGTGTCATATCCAACCTTGATGCATCAGGGTTGACATCAAACTCCAACATGTCCATGACCCTTAAGTCCACAATGAGTATGATCACGGAGATCTCTCATTCACAATCCCGACATATCATATCAACACTCACTAGTTTCCTAGGGAGGCTACCTCTGTGGCTTTTCGAGGTCTCGACCTCACAGCCCGATTCTTTCACACATGATGGGCTTGAATGAATGAATGCGATGCACACGAGAATCCAAACGTTATCCTTGCCCCAGGTGAGATAGCAAAAACATACCTGTATAGCAGAAACGATCTACAGGGCTGGTTTGTGGTGTAACGGCGTAAACAAGCCCTGAGTCCCCTAAAGTGAGTCCGACACAGCAGGCCTGTCCCCAGAGCCTCGACCTATACTCTGACCTATTTTTGAAATAGTAGGTGCTTGTGTAGCACCACAGGTTCTATCTTTGTCTTCCTTGGCCCCTGTGGTGGGGTATGAGTGGAATGGCTAGCGTCTGTGTATGTCCACGATGGCGGGACGTGATGTTTCATAACTGCAGGATCACGCCTCACGAGGGCGATCTGTCTAAAGTGTCCAGGCTGGTGACACTAGAAACACACCCTCTGCCCTGTCTCGCTAGGAGCCTTGAAGTGCCTCCCATCTTGGGATGACTGATCCTATGGCCTTGGCCTTGGGAGCCATGGCCTTGTCTTTGAAACCCTTGCGGAGCATAAGTCCTCTGCTTCTTTTCCGAGCTAGAAGGAAACTGGTTCTCCTTCCTCTTTCCACTAACACTCACATCCCGGATGCTCATTGCGTCATCAATCTCTTTCTCGATGGCCATAGCTGTCCTGACCATAGAGTCTATATCTTGTAGGAGAAGACCCACAATCTTGCCCCGGATGGACAATTTTAGACCATCCTCAAACTTCCTCACTTTAGCCATATCTGTGGCCACATAATCATCCGCGAAATGTGCTAATTCAGTGAACTTAGCCACATATTCCAATACTGTCATGGCTCCCCGTCTCAACTCACAAAACTCCCGAGGCAGGCATGTCTAGCGAGATCTTTGGGAAGAACTTGCTCATGAGCGATGAAAATCTCCCGTATCATTGCCTCGAGTTCTGAGGTCTTGACCCAATCCCTGCCTGGATTCTCTCCCTCTAGAGTTGAAATGCCGCTAGTCTGATTCATGTAGCATCGGAGGTGATTTCCATAGCCTCCAAAACCTTCTCGATAGTCGGAACCAATGGTCAGTCACCATCGGATCCCCCCTCCCATAAATGTTGGGGGATGATGTGCTTTAAACCTTTGGAGGTTACTCGACCCTAACTGACCCCCAACTATATTAGCTTGTGCAATGATGGCAACTGTAGATAGCCTCCATAAAGGCATGTGGGTCAAAAACATGTGAGAAAGGGCACTGATCTTTGTTTTCACCCTCGTTAAGAAAACACCACCACATGAGACACAAACAAATTCCTAATTTCATTCTTTTTCTCCTCAAAAAAAAATAGATGGATCCAGTTTGGTATTTGGCAAGAAAGTCAACAACAGCATTCAACTAACATCGCGTTGGAAAAGAAAAACATTATGTGATATTATATGCCTAAAGTCAGAGACTGTGTTCCTTCCAAAGAAGACATTTTTTATGTCCAAAACTTTGATTTCTAAGACTCGGAAAACCACACTAGAAACACAACAACATACCATCATGGTTGAAAATTGGGTGATTTTATTTAATAACAGATAACTAAGTTATGGGCCAATTTCAATTTATTTGAAAATTTGTGAACAAAATTGAAGGATCGCGACGGTTAACCTCGTAGACGGGGGGACCTTCCGTCATTTCGATGGATATAGAAACTTCGCCAGCCCAGTAGATAAAATCCGTGGAAGCGAACCCCTTTACAATCCTTAACATATCTTTAGAAAATAATCTTTGAGCCAGTAGTAAATTTTTTATTTTTTTCAAACACTTAGATTTTCGAAAAATCGGTAGAGTTTCTGCATTTTGACTTTCCCAAATTTCTGAAAATCACTTGCATAAGCGTTTGAAACAACCCCCTGTCTTGCGATTTTCGACTTCGTTTAGGACTCTAAATCAGCGACTCAATCAACACAATATATACCATATACATTTTATTCATTTCAATCATCAAAACGACTAAAACTTCTTGATTCCATGCACGGTTTTACTTAAAAGATTAGGCTTAGAGCGGACTTAAGCGAAACTGACCTAATTAGTTCCTTTTCAAAATATATCCATATATGCATATATACATGACAAAGTATTCGACATATAAAATATACAAACTATTTATACAATGCGGTTCATGCGTCGTCTCTCGATGGCTCGACTCACTACGGGAGGGTACTCTGGCCTTTTTGTCTTGGGTCACGAAAATGTTTTGAAACATATGGAAAAAAATGAAATTTAAAGAACGATGGTATGCATTTTCGTTAAGATAACATTTTCATTATATATCAAGTAATACATACTTACCATTTAAAAATCCATTTATGCCTTAAACTTTCTTTCTTTCTTTCTTTCTTTTCTTTCTTTCTTTCTTTCTTTACGATGGAACCACAGGAATAAACACACGAGCAGTTTAAGTCTTGACGGTGGGCGATCTGCTGGTCTGCCTCTGGCGGGCCTCGCTTTGCATAGGGTTCAGTCATAACACCTTATCACGTGTAAGATGTACTCTAAACACCCATTTCCCTCACTCGGTTAACCTATACTTTACCCCTAAATGCTTGCGGCAAAATTTTCGTCGATCTCGGTCTGCCAGTTTATATGGGGTTGGTAGCCATGTTAAAACATTTATCAAAATACATTTATAAATCCATTTAAAATCTTTACTTTATCATGAAAACTCATATATATATTACAAATATACATATGCATTCTTTACACATTTTACACTTCCATAATGCCTTAACATATACATACATATATGATTTAATATAAATCCATATATTTAGGCAAAATAAAACATTTCCATATGCCTTAACATAAACTTCCATATGCCTTAACATTTATATAAACATTTCCATTAAACTTTTCAGTTTAACATTAAAACCATTCACCTTCCCAAAACTCAATTTTCAAAATATGTTTATCTACAGTTCACGCTCAATCAGCTTGCTTCCGTCGAATTCTAGTTTCTGTCAGATAGTCATTTTCACCTTTTTCCAAAGAAAACCACAACTACTACATTAATCATAACTTCCATTTTAATCCACCGTACATTCATTTAAAATAAATGAATAATTACATCAGCCTAAAAATTTAACAAAAAAAACCACTCATTTTTGCTTAAACCTTTTCCCAACCAAATACTCTTATAGACTTTATGGCTAAAAATTATTCAAAGGTCTTCAATTATGAAACTCTCGAATCAGTCCTTTATATATTCATTGACATCTCTTTAAATTTTCAATTTAAAATTCCTTCCTCTAGGCCCTCAACCACATAACACAAGTTACGACATGTTTTGATGCCAACTTGGTTAACTCCACTGAATCATCTTGTTATCCTTGATTTATGGGATCTTAATATAAATTGAAATGGTTTTAACACTATTCGTTTAGTATGGTTAATGTTTCTTATCAATTGGAATGCCCAAATTTGGATCATGAAACTGAGTTATTGTATTTTACATCTAGATAGCTCAATTTGTGAAACCTTCTGCTGTAGCTCCTTTGACAAATTTTATGGGCACTTTGGGATTACAATTTGCATAAAATTCCTCAGATAAATTTTTCCCCTAGAAGTCTATTTTACCCATAATTTTGAATCACTTAATTTGGATGAGTGAAACTCCACTTATGGCCAAAACACTACAACCATGCAAAACGAGCAAAATCAGTGAGCTACACGAGCTCTTGCTTTCAGTCAATTGGGAGCCTTAGAATACAATTTGCTCTTAGTCCTTCTATAAATTTGTATCCCTATCTCTGTAGTTGTTACCAATTGGAATCAATTTATTTGAATGATTCTAGCAATCTGTATTAAAAATAAAAACAGGGTTTACAGAAATTTTGTGACATTCCTTTGCTAACCATAGATCTTGTGCCCTCAATTCCGTCCTTTTCTTTTCTAGCAATTCCAATACATTACATAAGTTTCATAAATCTAACCCCAATTTCAACATCAAACCCTAACCATTCCTCATGATTTTTCAAACCTAACCTAATCCATTTCTTTCTCAATTTCTATCAAATTCATCATGATTGACCTTAAATACTAGTGGGGTTTATCCACAAAACCTCAACAAATCAGAGTTTGTGTGATCTCTCATAAATACAGGTTTTGGAACAAACCAATCTCCATCTGAAAAACCTAGCAATCACACCAATAACCTAGACATCCAAAGGCCCTTGATTCCATACAAAAAAAAAAAACATACCTTTGTTCTTCTCCTTCTTCTCCTTCCTCTTCTTCCTCTCTTCTTCTCCCTTTTCTCCTCCATACGGGTGCCTTAGCCTTTGTGAGACAAAAATGAGACTTTTTGTTTGTCTTCCCATTTTAATATTCTAATCTTTCCTTTAATTACCATTTGGTCCTTCATCTCTCAAGAATTTCCATTCAACTTGTTTTATTTCTATTTTGGCATCTCATCTTCTCAAAAATTTCACATCAACTCTTGTAATGTTTATTATGGCCCATCTCTACTCATTTTATGATTTTCATATCCCCTATAGCAATTACAATTTTGCCCTTGAACCAAAGAATCCCATTAGTCCATTCTCATAGTCAACCTAACTTAATACTTAAAAATTTTGGTTAAATCTTGTGCCCAAGTCTCATTGTGGTCCATTCTCACTTGTGATATTTTAATCATAACTTGGCTATTAGAAAGGTTTTGATTGGCTCTCACGATAAAATATCTCCCCTTATAAATGACTTTATCTCGGTTTCACCTTATCTTTTGCTTTTATGCAGGTCAAATGTCAAAATATTTATGAATCTTCCAGCTTCATTGTCTGAAACTCATTCAATAAATCTTTACCTGGTGATTTAAGATTACTACAGAAGCTGTGAAATGATTTATAAATAATTAAAAATGTAATGGGATAATAGCGTATTGATAACTCAAAACACAGTTGGATTGGCGGCTTCCTCCGGCAATTTCAGTTCGCTCAGTTCGATTTAGATTGAATATGATTATTCAGGAACATTTAGTATTTTGACCCAATTTCGAAAAAATATCAGCGCTGACTCAGTGCTGATAGAAATCACTATTCTTTTACATCTCAATTCTCTTTAAATATGGGTTCAGTCTTGAAGCGAAATTCTTAAAAATTATTTACCAGGCCTCCATGGGATATAGCCAAGGAAAATCACTATTCATAGGGCATTCGGTGGTGAAAATTTCACTTTATGCCCAAATGACGTCCGGAGCGTTCTAAATTCTAATCTACCCTCATTTCTATCATTGGACTTCTAATCAGTTCAAAAACTACTATTATAACATTCAATCAGGTTGAGGGTTTTACAAAAATACCTTAAACCAAGCCCAAATCTAATCGTTTAAAAAATATTTAATAAATAATAAAAACTAAATTAATAAATAGTAGTAGGAGAGAAACAAAAGGGGGCAAGAGAAGGGGAAGAAGGTGAGAAGAGGATTGAAGCGGAAATGTTGAAGCAGATTATGGTTTGGCTCTTTAACACACTTGAAAAAAGGGAATGTTACGTTTACAAACAAAATATAATAATTTTCAATAATATATTTATTACATGCTCAATTAAGGAATATCATGAGTTTTCATGAACATCATTTATTTTAAATTCGAACCCCAAATAATTTTATGAATTATTAAAATATAAAATGATAATAATCAACATCATGAAAGTTATAAAACACTTTTTTTTATGAGTCTTGTGTAAGTTGTTTATTTACTCAATGCTTAATATATATCTTTTTATTTAGTTGAATGTTAACCAAGGTTGAAATATCGTTTCGATGTGGGATATATTCTTTATTTCGTATTTTATGGATATATCGATATATCGGAGATATATCAGTGGAGCATACTTTTTAAGTGAATATCGATATATCGAAATTAACAAAAATAGTTTCGAAATTATAAAAATAATTTTTAAATGTAAAATGACATTAATAATCAAATATATACATTGCAAATGAGTTTTTAAAATCAAAATGAAGATTATGACTCACCTGGCAACATTTGATGGATCACTTCGGGAAAATAAAGACAATATCTTCTCATACAGCATTACGGTGTTCGATAATATTGATTATAAGATCGAACATGTCATGAATAAATGTCTTGACTTGTATCTACAACTCATGGATAGGAAATTCGGGGTTCATCCACATGTACTGCTTCAAATAACTAACATGAAAATTAATTTATTAATATATTATTACTAAATTAAACTAATTTTAAAATATGAAAACTTCATATAATACTATAAATTTATAATATGCATACAATTATATTAACTAATATATAACTTGATTTTACAAAATTAACGAACATGAAAAAAAAAAATGTTAATTTATTAATATATTATTACGCAAATTAACTAATTTAAAATATTAAACTAATATATAGTTATTAAGAGATATCACAAAGAATTCGAGTGAAATGAAGATCGATACTTCTCTGGTAGGTAGAAATTCCACATCAAATTGAAATGATTTTAGAGGTATTTATAGATTTTTTTGGGTCAAAATAACTTTCATTGGATGGTCAAAATATATTTGTAATTTAATTATAGCCATGGATTTAATTTTGCAAATATGGCCATTTTGATATATTTCCGATATATCCCGATATATTCCGATATATCGCCGATATTTTTACCGATATTTCCGATATATCTTCCGATATTTTACCGGAGCATTCGATATATCTCCGACATTTTACCGATATATTCGATATTTTAGCTAAAACTGGCCACGCCAGCAGTTATAAACACTCCAAAACTCCTCATGCAAAATAAATTTCGTCCGATATCGATATATCGGCGAAATATCGCGATATTTCCGATTTTTCACGATTTTTCTCCCTCGTAAACGATTTTCTCAGATCGCATCGCTTCGAAAGTGGGCCCGATATCCCATATATATCGCCGATATATCTACGATATCCGAAATTTCAACTTTGTGTTGAATAAGGTGCTCTAATAGTATTGCTACAAAGTTGTTTTTGTTTTTTTAATATTGTATTTATATTAAGTATTAAGTTGTTTGTTTTTTTATATGCTTGAAATTAATATCCTTAATTATATAGAAAAGAAATTTGTTTAACTTTATTCTTATGATAAAATGAAAATTATTTATATAATATGTGTATAACATCTTAACATATTAATAAAAAAATAAAAAATAAAAAAGATAAAATTATTATGATAAAAAATTTATTATTATCATTGTTAAAAATAATAATTATTATATTTATCTATTTTATATAATTAAAATATGATATATAAATTTAATTAATTAAAAAAATATTGATGATGGTCAACTGTTCTTTTTCAATATCATGATTGTTCTTTTAAAATATTCTATGTGAATTTTAAACATTTTGGAAATATTTTATGAAGATTTTAAAATATAGCATTTTCCTTTTAAAATATGGTTTTTTCTAAATAGGAAAAGTCCATAATAAAATTTTAAAAATACATAAATAAGTCATATAAAAAAAACAAACGGTCTAAACAAAAATGAAATTAAAAAATTGCAAACTGCTTTAAAAAAAAAAACAAACAACCCCTTAGATGAAATTATAAAGGAAAATTATGTTATGGGGGCTTTAGCATGAAATATTAGAAAATTTAGGTCCAAAATTTATCAAACCTAGCCCAAGCCCTATTTAACAAAATAATTGATAGAAAGAATACAAATATTTGATAAAGAGTCCTCACGAGTAAGTATTAAAGAAAATTTGTCACCCTAAAAATTCCATTATTTATCTTACCCATAAGCTCTAACATAATTCAAAACACTCTCTTATCCTTCTCAATCGGCTTGAATCTCCTTCAACCCCCACCCACCACTTTTCTTCTTGGAAAACTATACATGTGGGACCCTAACATGAAATATTTGAAAATCTAGGCCCAAAACTTATCAAACCTTAGCCTTTAAGTCCTATTCGAACAAAAATAATTGATAAAGAACTCCAAATATTTGATAAAAAGTTCATGAGGTGGCAAAAGAAAATTTGTTTCCCTAAAATACCCTTCATTTATCTTACCCATAAGCCCTAACATAATTCAAACATCCCCTTATCCACTCTCAACCGATTTGAACCCTCCTTCAACCCCACACCTCCCTTTCTTCTTTTCTTCTTCTCCTCATTCAAACACCCCCTTATACTCTCTCAATCGGTTTCACGACTTCTTCTTCAACCACACCTCCCTTTCTCCTTTTTTTTTCTTTCCTCAACCCGTTTTGCTTCTCCCCATTTCCTCTCAAGCTCGACCTCGTTTCTTCAAGATTGGCCTCTTATTTTACTCAAATCCCTAACCTAAAAACCCCATAAACATATCTCATTCGAAAGGGAAACTGTTGGTCGACCAAAGCATGACCAATAGCGCGAAAGAGGAAGAGGGATTTCCCATTCAAGCCAAAGCATGTTCTCTTTGTCTTCATCAACAGGTTTCTTTCTCTTTCTCTTTGTCGTTGTCTCTTTCTTTTCCATCTGCTTGGTTGCTAAGAAAAAATTATCATGCTTAAGTTATCTCCATACTTTACTAAGATTTCACTGAATATAGATATTACTGAAAACCATTTAATCTTGGCATTTCTTACCATGGTTAATAGTGTGATGCTGCCTCTATGTGACCTTCCTGATCTCTCCTTATTCATTTAATAAGTTAAACACCATTAAAATTTCACTATTTTTAAAAGTTGATCTCTTCAGTTGGTATCAATGATTCATTCTTTGAATTTTGCAAGAATAGGATTTTGCAGTTAAAGAAATACAAACTTGATAATTGAGTGATAGACAACACTATTAAAAAGAAAAAAAATCACCTACTATAGGCGCATGTATAGTTTTTCCATGACAAAAGAAAAAAAAGGATTAAAAAGATTCAATTTTGCATTAAATTTATCTTTATATTGCTCCCCATATGTGAGGTATGCTCCTAACATAACATGTATACATGAACCGAATTGTTAAGGAAGTTGTGGAGGGACCACCTCAAAATCTTCTAGAGTCAGTGGGTGGGCTCATTTTGCATCTACCACTCTAACCAAACACTCACTGATATAACCTAAGGTCCATTTTTGCATTGCACACTTTTGTGTTCCTTTAAGTTTGTTTTGTGAGTTTGTGCATGATTGGCTTTAGTCATGTATCTTGAGCTAATGGTTCTTTCGTGACAGGATTTTAGTAATTTTGTTGTTTACATCAACTTGTTTATCTGTATGCTGGTGTTCTTTTATATGGCACCCGGAAAGTGTCCACAGAAAGGGTAGTCAACTTAAAGACACAATGCTCTAATGATAGGATCCAATTGTGAACCTATGCACCTTTGTTCCCATAGATATATGCACCTTGTCGAACCACGTAAAATATGTGTGTGTTCTTCTTTTATAAACTATTGATACTTTGTTTTGTATGTCAATCCATGAAATTGATGCCCACAATCCATGATGCTCCTTAGACAAAAAATTTTCGAAAAAAATGTTATAAAGATTTCAATGTCTTACCTTAAAACTGTTATTCCATAGAAGCTTCCAAATCACTAGGGAGCTTTTGAATCATTATTGTCTTTAGAATGTCAACTGCCATCACAAAATTTACAAATTCAAAATTCTTACCAAGAACCCAAATTCAATTGAGTATGGTTTAGTATACTGACATCAAACTCAACCAACATTTTAGATGGTTTGGGTAAAGTGAAAAAGTAAGGAAAGTGTCAAAAAAAATAAAATTGACAATGTTATTCAAGAGTGAATTATTGATACTAAATTATTAATTCAAGTTATTCCATTTATTTATTTTTGTGTAGAATTTCCTAAATTAGTTGTTATGAGAAAATTGTTGTAAATAAACTTGTAATTCATTCGTGAAATATTGAAATGATGGATGTTTGTTTTGATTAAAATGTATTAATGTATTTTGTTGTCCATTCCTATTATAGGTATTTAGAGACTAATATGGCACTATGAGGAAGCATTTGTATAAGCCGCCCTATCCGCATAACCGACATCTGAACGAACCAACAAGTCTCGAATGACCTTTAGGTTATTCAACACAATCGAAGAGTTTGATAGATATATGGCGGCTTTCTCAATAAAAGGACAATACTACCTAGGCAAAAATTGATCCCGTGATTATGAGCAACTTTAGGGTTGGGGGCTTATATTTGATAGGATGGGTCGGATCACAAGCTTTTTCGTTGAACTGATGTATAATAACTAGTACGCATTCTTCTACTCCATAGCTCATTTCACTATCGCTTCATCGATTATATACTAAGAGTGAAAGATATACGACTTACTCCGATAAAATATGTGAAATACTAGGGTGTCTCATGTGAAGGCCTACTAGTGGATGACATGAACACTACCAAGATGCTTCCAGATTCAGACTCTCCGAGGCCATTGAGCACTTATGGAAGCACCGGGTCGGTCATGGGCTTGAGCCTCCAATGCTCATCATTTTCTATTAAATGCTGTCATGTGCTCCATCACATCATCACATTTCATCATACCACGAGGAGGGCACAAGAGAAAGTTGTCTTATTCTGAAACATTTTGTTGATTCCTTATTGATGGGTCATACAGAGTCAACCTGCTCTATATTAAAATGCTTAATCATAAAGGATTGTTTTTGTCGCGAGAGCACACTCCTGACTCCCCCATGGACGCCTGATGAAAGTTTTTTCGAGAGCTTGGTTTAGACTTGTCAAATGTAAAACGTAAAGTGATAAGGTTTTTGTAAGCTTGACACTTATACCGAGTCAACTATAGGTGAAATGAAGCTCAAATCGAGGATGGTGAATGGAAAACTATGAGATGAAGGAGGCCGATTCAGATGAGATGAAGAGAATAATGACTTAGAGGAAGGATGTCAGCCTTCTAGTAACTTGAACATTCCTCCATTATGGCAAACTCGGATACTGCGCCACCGCAGCCTCGGTAATATTCCTTATGCCGGTGCCACCGTAGTAGATGAATCACCTTTGTAAGGAGGCCAGGCATAGACCGGGCCTTGTTAGATTCTCGATATGAGCCATTGCCAGGGAGGACTCGCCACCTCTTCAATCAAGGCTCGCATTGATTCAGATGGGAGACTAGCCTGACCTCCTAATATGAGTAGCTACAACAAAGAGTCAATCAGTTTGAGCAAAGGGTTATGGGATTCCTTGAATCTATTTTCCCTCCACCACCTCCACCGTCTTGATACTGTTACACAAACTATGTTTTCAATTACTTTTTGGACTTATGATGCAAGAATTTATATGTTATTATACCTTTATGGACAATTATATGTCACATTTGTTCCAGTTATTGAACTTTGTTACAGTTGTATGAATGGATGTAATACATTTTACTTTATGGCGATGTCTTTTTTTCTACGCTTTACTTCGTTTAACATAACTTGTACCAATGAGGGTGAAGAGTTTGGAAAATATTGTTTTGTTTCCATGATCAAGAAGTTTCATACTTAGAGATAAATTTTATCATGAGTCTACTCGGAAAATCTTATGTACCTTCAATCATTAACACTCAATGCACCCCACAAATAACTTTTTGTACTATCATAATTAGTTCGTGAGTATGGTTCTAAGTAGTATAAATCACCAAGAAACTCGACTCTATTTAGAAGAAGAAAGTATAAATGGAAGTTATTGTACGTTATGACTCAATCAAGAAATTCTTATTATCTCAACCAATGAATGAGCCTCTGTTATGTACTAACATTGCACCTCAATCGACTGGTAGAGATTGGAATCCTCAACCGGTTAAGGTCATTTTTTGTCAGTTTCAATTAGAGTGATCCCAATCAATTGGTCGAGTGTACCAATCTCGATCGATCGACTAAGGTGCAATTTCAGTAAAATTGATAGAGAGGTCATTCAACCGATTGAGATCGAATCCTCAATCAACAGGGCATTTTTCGTCAATTTCACTAGAGTGATCTCAAAAAAAACAATTCCTGGCCGAGTGTACCAATCTCGATCGGTCGACTAAGGTGCAATTTTAGTAAAAAGGATCGAGCGGTTATTTTCACTAAAAGTATACTTCATTCGATCAATCGAGATAGGTATACTCGACAAGTAAACTGAGGTGCAATTTCAGTGAAACTGACTAAGAGGTTTTCCAACTAGTTGAGGTGTGACCTTGGTCGGTTGAATGACCTTCACACTTCATTGAAATTGCACCCTGAAGACCGGTCGAGATAGGTACACTCGACCGATCGAGATAGGTACACTCGACCGGTTGACCTAGGTACACTCGACCGATCGACTTTGTACACTAGCAAAACCGACGAACGGTCATTCAACCTGGTTAGTGGATTGTCAAATAGCAAATTCATGCGTGTGTTGACAAGTTAAATTGAGATCTACTTCAATAGTATACTAGTGTATTTCTTATTGATCAAATGCTTGAACGCTTGAGGTTACAAAAATAACATTAATCTTTCGAGTAGAAGTTGTCACGTTACAACATAGCATAATATAAACAAACTGTTCAAACGAGTTGCTACATAGCATAATACCATGACACAAAACAAAACACAACTCAATTCCCACTTCCTAATCAAAAACAACTTGCAAACTTTTCCGCTATTTGTTGCGAGTGAATCCAAGGCAAGATTGATTGCTAGTTAAAGTCTATACAATAGCATTTTATCTTATGAGGAAAAATCATACACAAAATGATTATTGGTATCCATCTATACTTAATATGAAATGATGTATTTGAAAAATGATTGATTTAAATTGATTAATGGGACAATTGCTTCAACTAACTGAATCGCTCCAATATTCCAGCATAAACTCTTTATTATGAAAATTCCATACCTGTGACTAAACAAAAATCGATGAAATCATAAAACATAAACTAGATAAGTAGTTGTAATTACCTATCAAACAATGTAGATTGTATCGAACAATATTTTTACCCTTTTTTTTTTACCAAAAACATTAGGATAAACATGTGTGAATGCTCCAATGTCTAAGTTGTGATGCAGAAGAAATGCGTAAAATGCTTTGGTAATGGCCGCTGACAGCTTAATTGAGTTGCTCGATGGTTGTTTACCCCTTGTTAATGAAATAAAGGATAACACCTTTGCTCTTTGAGCGGGAATATTTACAACATGCAGGTGCCAATGTTTATTCTTACATACTGGTAAATAAAACTGTGTAAACAAAAATACTGAAAACATTTAGTTATCCAATATAAAAAACTAATAGTTGGGAGTTTGTACAATGGCAATTTGATGTGTTACCATGTCACAACTTGACAGATCATGACCAACGATATTAGACGAGGAGCGATTTACATCAAGCGAACATATTCTAATGGTTCCCAGACTCATCAAAATGCTAGTCAAGATCAACGGAGTAAGTGCACGAACTTAGACAAAAATCTACAAAAATATAAACAATAGTAATGATGGAAAAATACAATACCTCAAATGATGGGTCAAAATAGTGTGTGCGTCTAGGTATAGATTGTTTCACATTGAACATGCGAGTGATTGTTGCTATAACCTGCATGTGAAAAAGGAAGGTATTAACATATTGATGTCAAATGAAATGTACAACATAACTAATTAAAATAAACGAAATTATGCATACCAAATTATTTATACAGCGCTCTCCATTAAGCGAAGACAACTCCTTCCTAGTGATAAACATCCCATGCATCTCACACATGACCTCACTTGAAAATGAAATGACAGGTTAATCATGTGGTAAAAAAACGAGTATAATAACAACAAGGATGGAATTTATCTAAATTGTATACATACTCATAATCCTCATGTTTGCAAAAACATAATTTGCCACCAATCGTTTTTCAGGTTAGTCGTTTCAACCGTTTGAAATTGTCACCGTGCTGGGCGATTTCAAGATCGCGAAATGGCTTAACCATCCTTCCTAATCTCTCTCTTATATATCATAGTAGTATCTACGGTGGCATGATTTTAGTCCCTCATCAACATCCATCCCGAGCTCTTCATTTTTTTTGCACCGTGTGGTCGATCAACTCATTAAGCCGGATAGTGTAGAAAGGTATGTCTTGAATATCTCCATCATATTGCATTTGTGGCTCATCACCTCTTCCTTGTTGGAGATAAGGGTATATCTTTCGCCATCCCCATCGTAATGCACGGTGAGTGTATTGAAACCGCATGTGTAGTAAACACGTGCTTTTATGCCGGATGAGATGCACCTTGCAATATCCGTGAATGGTGGGTTGCTAAGCCAGGTGATTCCATACCGTATGAAATTCGTCAACAGTAGCAGCAAGTGATGTTGCCAATGCTATAAGCTGGTCTGATTTTTCCAAATGTGTCTGTCACCCTAGAAACAATATAAGAGTTAATAAGGAGAGTTATATAATGGATTAACATTAACACTATTGGAATATTACTCGTAAAACAAGTATCTTTGCTAAATCTAAATTATGAGAAGAGGTGGAAGGATGCGAAGGCATATACGTAGAGGTCGAAGGATACGAAGGTCTTGAAGATTTGTTTTGAGAAGCATGATATTGCTCAATTCTTATATCTACACATTCATATCTTCTAAAATATTTTCTTTCCTAAAAAAGATGTCTCTTGATTAGTTGATCTTATCCAAAATACATAATGGTGTGTCAACTCCACATACACCGATGGAATGGTGGTGCAGGGAGAGGCAGAATAGTCAAGAAAAGGATGCATCCTCATAAGTATGTTGATTTGCTTCTTTGGAACTCATGAATGCCATCCTCTAAATATTGGAGCAATAATTTTGCCCAGTTTCTTTTCACAATACAATCGCTAACCATAATGGAATCCCATAGATCCCGGATTCCCTCCTACTTAGAATTAGGGGCTAGGATTGTTGCGCAAGCAAAAATAAAAAATGACTTACAAAACTCTTCTCCAACCGGTAATGTTCCTAAGTTTGTTTCCACAACTTTCAATTTATACGTCCTATTGGGTGTGGAGCGACAGTTATGGACGATGATGTCAAAACCATCACATGGTATTCCTAATACCATGCTTACATGTTGCGGCATGATTGTGATTGATCTTTGTTGTGACAGATGCAACAGATGGTAGCCAACTCATAATTTTCAAGTAGCCAGTTGCAAAGTGTGGAAACCCCTGAGCCCGGCCCGACCCGGTTGGAGGATCCGAACCAAAACCCCGGAGACGCCCTGCCGAAGCCATTAACCAAATCCGTTTATCAAATACATTTCTTTCTCAAATCTTTGTAGTTTATTTCACCCCTAGTAAGTGCTTCCATAAAAATTTACAAATTCAAAAGTACAGTTAGTACAAAGGCATATCAAGCCTTTTCAAAATGATTTACAAAATAGTTGTTCAGAGTTCAAATTGTTTTTACAAAATACCAATATTCAAAAAGAAAACATGGAGTGAATGCATATGCTCCGGAGCGCATTTCGCAATTCTTTCTATTAATTGATGCTCTCGATCTGGGCCCGTTTCATCACCGCCTATCACTTGCAGATCACGCATTGATAAAATACGCTTAAGCATTTTCATGCTTAGTGGTTCATGGCTGGCTAATTCCATTCTTCGCTTCGCTTGTGTCAAATCATGAAGTTTACTAAACAAAATTTTCAAATCTTTTTGGATGATCAATGTCAATACAATACATATACTTATTCATATAATCATTTACTGTGCTCATTGATCATCCCAAATATACACTCTCATATGCAATAAATCATTTATAATCAAATCATGCATTTCACATTGCTCTTTTCATTTCAATTTGCGATCATGCTTTTTAATTCCAATATGTCAATCAATTCTCAAAATCAATTCAGTTCTGCCCTTAACGAATTTAACCTATGTTTTCGTGATACAGATATCGAGTCACCGCACGTCCCGCTGGGTCGCGAAGGCCGGGTATATAAAACATTTGTTTTATAAATACAAAGACGGTCACTGGTCAAGAATCGTTATTAAAAATCAATTCCGTGGAACACTATCGATACGGGTCCAACCGGGTCAGCCGACGGAGTGACACATCAATACAATTATTCACGCGATGTTAATTTAACTTATTGGTATACCAATCTATCCTAATGCGACTAAACTAACATTCACTATATGCTCAAATCCTTTATAGCAAAATACTGTACAATAGGTACATTTGTATATACAGTTCATTTTCAATACTCATGCAAATATTTCACAATCAATTAAAATAAATCAATATGTTTTTCTTATGCATTTAGAACAAATACTAAATCTCAAAACGAATAGGAAAAGGTAGAACTCAGGAAACCCCTAAAAATCCGCTGCATTTCTAAGGAAGGGTAGAAACGGCAAAATTTCTGGCCAAAAACCGACATTTTTTTTTTATCCTATTTTATCTAAATAGACTTCCCCACCGCTGGAACTGCCTCGTGGAAATCTAGCCATCACAATAAATTTCACTCGAGACAATGGAATTTCACTTCTTCGAGGCACCGAGAGGACGTGACATGTGGCAGGTGTTGAATGGTTCACATTGAGGCACAGGTCAAGCTGTGAGCAAGTCAAACAACGAGCTCAAGCATGGCTATAGGTGACATGTGCACATCATGTCATTGAGGAAATCCAGGTAGATGGATAAAAGGATAAGGGAATCCTAAGAGCCAATGAGAAATTGAACATGTGGCAAGTGAAAGGACAAGTTTTAGCTCCATCTCGACCAAGCAAGTGGGAGGGGAGAAAAAAGAAAAGAGCAAAAGAAAGAGGGAAGAAAGAGAGTTTTAGAGAGAGACTCCACCTTCTAAATTTGCATGATCGGATCGACTGGCTTGGAAGTGAAAGAAGAGAAAGAGTTCAACCCTCACTACAAGGGCTCGCATAGAGACCAAGTCAGAGAGTTTTGACTAAAACCCAAGAGGTAGGAGTTTTCTCCTACTTGGTTTGACCCTGCTCAAGGGCCATTCAAATGGCATGGGCCGTGTGAGGGGCCGTGAGGTCAGGTGAACCGGCCCCAAGACTTTTGGATAGTGTGCCGATTTCGGATCGCTTTCTGACGTCGGACTGATTGGGACTAAGTAATTTTCTCAGGTGTCATTTTTTATGTGTTAGAGTTAAAAATGAATGAAGGTGTGGTTGTCTTGCCCTAAGGGGAATGTTTGGTTGTGTTTTTGAACCACGGAAGTCGCCATATCAGGGTAAGACAACATTAACTGGAATTTAGAACTGGCTTTGGGTAGAAATAAAGGGCGTTTGGTAGTGAGTCCTTCAGGTAATCGGTAGCCACATCAGTGAACTTGATGTGTTAGGATTTTGAATTTCAAATCGGACTCCTCAGAGCTTCCAAGTTAGGTCCGTCGACCAACAATTAGTCGGGTGGTCATCCGTCAAGCTGGTAGCCTACTTCTGATGGTTCATTAGCTCCCGATGGTTCACCCCCTGGGATGGTTCAGTCAGCCTCGATGGGGCTCACCGGATGGTTCACCGATGGGTCAGCCAGCCCCAAATGGGTTCACCCCGGATGGGGTCACCCCGGATGGGTTCACCTCGGATGGGTTTCGTCCGGCTAGGATCATGCATGACCTCCAACTCTGGCGTCGCAACTTCCCCGGGTCCGAACTCCGATTGGGGTACCTCGGACTCCCCATGGAAAAAGCCCATTGAGTCAAGTTTCTAGCCAGATGCCTTTGGGAGGGGCAGTGGGTGCCGGAGCTGGCCGGAAAAGGGCATTCGGGTAAGTAAGGTAGGCTGTCCGGGTAAGGCTGCTTATTCATGTGTGACCTCCAACTCGAAGGTCGCACTCTTCGGTCCGACCCGATTCTGGGGTGTTCTGGACTCTGGTGGAAATCCCATTGAGTCAGTTTCCATCCGAATGCCTTTGAGGGCAGTGGGTTCTGAGCTGTCCCGGGAGCGCATTCGGTAGGGTAGGCTAGCCGTAAGGTCACTTATTCATGCGTGGATCGCCAACTTTGAAGCGTGCCGTAACTTTTCGTCTCGAATTCGATTCGGTGTTCTTGACTCTATGGAAATCCCATTGAGTCAAGTTTGGCCATTATGCCTTTGAGGGCAGGTTCTGATCTACGGAAAGGGGCATTCGGTAGGTAAGGTAGGATAGTCTCGTATGGCCGCTTATTCATGCTGGACTCAACTTCTGGTCATAACTTCTTCATTCAAATTCCTATCATCTGTGTGTTCTGACTCTATGGAAAGCCCATTGAGTCAAGTTTCCAGTCAAATGCTTTTGAGGGCAGTGGGTGCTGGATCTGGCCGAAAATGGGCATTCAGTTAGGTAAGGTAGGCTAGCCAGGTAAGGCTGCCTATTCATGCGTGACCTCCAACTTCTAAGGTCGGCAATCTCTCGTCCGACCCGACTGGTGTTCTTAGACTCTATGGAAAGACCATTGAGTCAAGATTTAAGCCATGTCCCTGTGGAGGACATTGGGCAATCGGGCCAGTTAGTTCTGGCCGGTTAGTGCTGGTTGGGTAGGCTAGCCGGGTAGGGCTGCCTATTCATGTGTGACCTCCAACTTCGGAAGGTCATAACTTCTTCTTCCGAATTCCGATTTGGGTGTTCTTAGACTCTATGGAAAGCCCATTGAGTCAAGATTGTAGCCATGTCCCTGTGGAGGACATTGGGCAATCGGGCCGGTTAGTGCTGTCCAGTTAGTGCTGGTTGGGCTAGCCGGGTAGGGCTGCCTATTCATGTGTGACCTCTAACTTCAAAAGGTCATAACTCTTTCGTCCGAATTCCAATTCGGGTTTTCTTGGACTCTATGAAAAGCCCATTGAGTCAAGATTGCAGCCATGTCTCTGTGGAGGACATTGGGCAATCAGGCTGGTTAGTGCCAGCCGGTTAGTACTGGTTGGGTAGGCTAGCCGGGTAGGGCTACCTATTCATGTGTGACCTCCAACTTCGGAAGGTCATAACTTCGTCGTCCGAACTCCGTTTTGGGTGTTCTTGGACTCTTGGAAAGCCCATTGAGTCAATATTGCAGCCATGCTCTGTGGAGGACATTGGCCTACTCCAAGGTGCTAGTGTCAAGGGGGGGTTAGGTTGTGTGTTATGGCTTGTGTGAATAACATGCAAAGGTGAATATGACATGTTAATGTATGTCAGTTGATGTATTAATGGGTCAGGTACGGAGGAGAATTATATGTATAAATTCATATAATTATCCAGCGGTATGTTGATGTTGTTTACTAATATATTTATGCATGCTTGATATATTAACATGTATGATGATTGTGGATAAATTCCGATTAGTATATGCATGATTAATATATTAACATGAATTGTTGTGAAATGGTGCCATTGCATTTCATCAGACCTGGGACTCCAGAGGCTAGCTTTTTTTTTTGAGTGCAAGACATGAAAGAAAAGGAAAATGGTTGTGAAAGAATTTTGTAAGGGAAGATTTTCCTAAGAATTGCCTTGAGAGTTGTCCAACGCTCATCTCGGAGGGGTGGCCGACCCATGACTGCTTCGAAAACATCCGCATCAATTCGCTTCTGATGGTACCCAATATATTTAACAAACTGTATGAGGTTTTCAAGAACAAAAAATCTTTTGTTTTGAAAACGATGTTTTTATCACATTTGATTAGGCATGCGTGAGGGAGTCAGTGAGGGCTCGAGACATGGGAGTGGGTGGGTCACATTCTCATCCATATAATGTAGACATTTTAGTAGAAACATATATGTTTTGCTTGAATGTTTCGTGTGCCATTGTGATGAGCACTTAGGTGGGAGTAACCCATGTAGGAAAATTCCACTACTTGGATGCTGCTCACAATTTCACGTGGATCCTTCGTGTACCCGGATGTACAAGTAGACGACGCTCCTTAAAGGCCAAGATTATGGGACGCATTTGAGACCGTAGAGGCGAAGAAACGCCAACCGGCCTTATTTCCGTATTTTGTAAATTCCCGAAAGACGATCCGCTTTTGTGTAATCAGTAATTAAATACAATTAGAAATTAACTCCTTTGTCAGATAAAATATAAATTTTTTGTGAGTATGGATATGGGCTAATGCGGACCATTTTACTATGTATAGGTCTCATGATATGAGACACAAGACTCTACAAAGTTGTGATATGGTATCAATGGGACTTCGAATTGGGGCGTCACAAGAACAAACCAATCTATCTCTTTCTTTCGTTTGCCTTCAATCTCTGGCCCTAGGTTAGGTGATCCCACTCGGCCCCTTGTAGCAAATCACACATATCACATTTAGTGAACTGAAGACTAATCACACTTAACGAATATCGCCAAGGCGCGCAGGGTACGATAATGTGCTTTTCATTTAGTTTTTATCCTTATTTGAACCCTCATTAATCATTTATTAGGGTCCTTAAATTATTAGTGTATGAATACAAGACTTTTAACAAAACTGGGTAAATTTGTTTTCGCTGAACAAGCAGTCTACGCCACGCGTAGTTAATCGCTTACACAAATGCGAGGCGTCCGCCGCGACGTAGCAGCCACGCCAGAATCGCACTGGTGGGGCCTTAGCTCTTCTCTCGGGCCTCACCGCTGGCGAGGCGGCACCACGCCGCGGGCGCGGTTCCTACGCTGCGGCGAAGGAGCCCATTTTGCCCAGATTTCCAGTTTTCCTCTTTTTGCGATTTTTCTCCAAAAATCCTCAAAAACCCAAAATAAAACATGGGAATCACTCTCAATGACATCCAAATTATCCTAAACCAAATCTAAGAGCAAACCCATGGATGGATTAGGGTTTTTCTAACCCAAACATCATTTAAAGAAATCTAGGGTTTGGTTCTTACCTTAAATCCCTTTGAATCTTCTTCCCCTAAGATGTTTGATCACTTAGAAGCATGGAATGGGGATGATCTTCCACCAAAATCCTAGTTTTCTCCTCTCTCTCAAAACGTTTTTGGCACAATGGCCATTCTAAGACCAAATATGCCTTAAGTTATGTTTTCACCCTAAGGCCATGTTTGGCTTGTTCATTAAATCTCATTTTCCATTTTTCTCACTTAAAGCTTACAAGCCTCCTTATTTGCACATTCACTTTTCATTTATCATTTAACTCACTTGGCATTTAAGCTCATTCTCATTAGACCCTTAGGTCCTCATTTACAAATTTCCATTTTTTCCCTTTTTCACTTGGGTTTATTTTCAAGTTCAATCGATTTCTCATTTTAGCATATAACATTTAATCATATGCTCACATATTCATTTTTCACAATTTATCAGTTTTCACGGAAGAACCCAAGTTTGGCTCAATTCATACCCGGAATATATAATAAAATTATTATAAAAATTCAAGGGTATTTTTGGGGCATTACACAAAGTCCACTTCGTAGTTCTGTGCAACCTAATTTCAGTAATCCTCTAAACCCCAATCCAATTATAGCTTCTTGTTTTTCCTCAGAAAATTGTTTGATAATCTTTATGAATTTAGTTGTCAAACACCGTGACTTAGGCATTGTTATCTACATGAATATAATATATGCACATGGTTAGGTACATGCAGGGACCATGAAAAGACATGATATGAAAAATGTATTGTTGGCAGCATAATAAGAATACATGTTCTTTGCTTATGTCTTGAATGTCATTTTCAGTATGATGATCCATGATGAACAAAGCTAACGTTTTCCACATGAAAGTGTCAAGAAACCAAAATAGTCGGGCAAATAAGATTCTTCTCATTGTGCATATATTTAATAAAAATCTAATATTACAAAGGATACTTGATTTGCATAACATGACAACAATAAGATCGTAGTTAAGAACATATCCCTATTTGCCACACTTGGCACAAAATAGTCATTGCAAGATAATAAGCATTACAAATAATGATTTTTCGTTTATGGTAATGGATTCCTACAAGTTACTTGATTGTGACCTGCCATATTACATCAAGAACAGTAAACAATCCTCTTATCTTGGAATTGAGACTCTATTCGCTTCATCCTTGTCTACCAAGCAGTCGCTTAGTACGTGGAGGATTAAGTCTAGAAATAATATCACCCTTAAGACTTCTTACCAACCCATCATCACCAATTGTTGGCATGTCATGCGTCTCTATACCACAAAAGTTGCCAGAATATATAATCTCTTGCTTTGGCAAAGTGAACCATTCATCGACAAAATCAACTAAATTTTGTCCAATTGACTGGATGATGACACAAGCATGCTCACACGGTAATCCTGACATTTTCCATGTCATGCAAGTGCATGTTCTATTCACCAAGTCAGTAATAACAAAAACCCTACCAATTGAAACACTAAACTTGCTATTCGAGTATGGATTGACTGCATACCCCTCCTCCTTTGTGATATTTAGCAAAATCTTATCTTCAATTTTGGGACCAATGGACCCCTTCCATTTTAGTGATCCCTCCTTATGCTTCACTAGCATGCCGCCTAGTTTAATCATATGGTCCATCAAAAAGGTGCATATAGTGTGACGCCCCAAAACCGGGGTGTCCGTTGACAACCCGTCAACTCATGGAATACTCGTGGAATGCTGTAACCAAAACTACCATTTAAAATCGGGCGTAGTCTCCTTGTACCAGGAGTCTTACCCAGGCAACCCGTCCTAAAATTCACAATGACACATTGGGTCCAAATGCGAAAATAACGGCCACTTGGGCCCCCGTGATCAATACCTACAAATAAATATTCGACCAAATGTATATCTCACATGGTTCAAGAGTTAACACACTGGTTTTCATATAAACATATATTAAAAATTTTAAAATTCTAATACATGTCATGCATACTAACTATCAAAGCCACAACCCGACTTTTCTTAAATCGGCCTTCTAAGATGAGCTGCCTCAACGCTCCCCTCGTACTCGAAATAATATTCCTCGACAGTGGTGAGCTATCCCGCAGTGGAATCACGCTTAAATGGGTTACTCCTACCTAAGTGCATATGCAATGCCCAAAGTAAACACACACTCAAGTAAATTGATCCACTTGAATCATGTCTAAATGCCCGTTCTTACGTCTCGAAGTCCTCACCGACTCTCTCACTCTTCGCTTGCTTTCATGGATGAGAAAAATATCATTTCAAAAACAAAACTTGTTTTCTTGGAGAATACACTACCAATTTCTAAGAAAATACGACTACCCTCCGAGGCGAATGTGTTAGAGAACTCCAAAACAATACACGGGCTCCTCCGACGTGTAATTTTGTAGGACCATCCCCAACACCATTCTCCCAAAATCATCCATTGAAATTCCTTTCTCGCAACCATGTTCGCTTTTTCTTTCAATTGTTCATGTCATAATACACCTAATTTCTAGTTGTGTTCAGATATGAAATGCATTATGCCATTCCAACACAATTTATACAACACATTTTCGTATCAGCATCATCATGCATATATTGACATAAATTAAATCACAACAACACGTTACTCTATTTTAATCAATAACATCAAAGTTAACTCACTTGAGCTAACACAATTTCCACACAATTCATGCACACAACACATGGACGATTTTTGGTCCAATTTATGAAACCCGAGATCGCTTTTTGGGCCGCCCTAAATGTAATGAAGGTTGTCCAATGACACCACCATCCAATATCGGCTCCACTTTAGAACCCGACCTATGGCCATTTCCACTTCCTCATGCACTACAACATAATTTATAAAATAAATTATGATCCAAGGCTCCCAAACAGTCCACACACATCAAGCCACGTGGATCGCCCACACGGCCCTAAAATTCTTAACATTCTCTTGCCTAAAAGCCTTGGGATCGATCAAACGGCCACTCACGGCCTCAAATCAACCAAGCATTACAAAACACTTAAATCAAGAGTAAAACAAGTAGGATAAAACCCCTACCTCATGGAGTTTGTCAAACTCCTTAAAAACCGTACCCACACAAAGCCCTTGTCGCAGAGAACCGCTGAGTATTTTGCCCCGAAAACTGGACGGTCCGATCGCCCGAGATCTTTGAGAGAAGTCACTCACTCTCTCACTAGAAAATCAAAAACTTAAGCTCTGCAATTCCCTTTCTCCCCTGCACGTTTTCTCCTTTCCCATTTGAAGAAAGAGATGACACTATTCAAAATTTTGTCCTATTATCATTAAGAATTCAAAAATTCCATCCATGTCCCTAAAATCTTGGATTTTGACACTTGACACTATCTCGACCGTCCATTTCCATCATCTCTCTACTCATGCAACATGTGTCACATGAGTACATGTTATGGGTGACTTTTGTCACATCACATGTCGCTTTACTGCGACCCGATACCGATGTCTTCGAAAAACGCGGGCACCTTTGACTATCTCTAACTGACGAAATCGACGTGGTAGCTAGATTTCGTGAGATGATTCCAACGGTGAAATCCGTTTCCTCATCCGAGACCTAGAAAAATTTCGGGTTTTGACCAAAATTACGATTTTGCCATTTTTCAGAAAATTGGAATTTTCTCGGGTCTTACATATAGAGTGATGATGTTCATTTTTTAACCATGCATTAAATGACTCGATAAGATTTGTTGTCATTTTGTCCCATCTTTTTTTGGGAAAATTGGACATTACCCAATGCTTAGGTGAATTTTCTTCAACCCATTTAGCTAAAACTTCATTGTAGTTTCGTAGCTCAAAGAAGTTTGCATCATAATCTTCACCCCTACGTGCATATGCAATACTATCGATCCATTAAAGTGCACATTCTTGACCCTTATTCTCTCTTATGTTGTGCTTTGTGACAACTGTATTGAAGTTCTCCTTCAAATGCCGATAGCAATAGATGATGATTTTCACCCAAAATCTCAGAGCACTCCAAAAAGAGCAAGTATTCTTATCCATCCTGATATAATAACAACTTCCTTCTTCTCCCAAGAATCGCTTCCTCGACTTTTCTAAAAACCATGACCAATCTTCATAGTTCTTTGAACTCATAATCCCATACTCCAGCGGGAACATACAATCATTAGTGTCATACTTGGTTGCCGAGAATAATGCACCACCATATGGCCCACTCATATGGGAAGAGTCAATAACTACGATTGGTCAGCACCCCATTGCAAATCCTTGGATAGATATTGCATGTGCAATGAATAGTTGTTGAAAATTACCATTACTTGAATATGTTATCTCCACCATAGAACCAAGATGGTTTGGACACTCCTTCACACATCCATGGTAACTTATAGTAATATTTGGGATCCCATAAACTGCCTTTCACTCTTCTCCTTCAAATGCTGCTTGATTATATGTCAATCATAATCCATGTTGTCTAATAAAATCTTTGCATATTTGGTGACATTGATATTCGGGTGTCGAACGAATGACATCATCAATCACCATAGATGCACGATTAGCTCTAATTGTAGGTTGTGAAAAGGTAACATCATCCAAAATATGGTTATATGTATTCTCAAACGTATGAATTTGAATATTCACGTGACTTAGTGCACTATTATGATTTTCCATGGACAATTGTCAATAGTGCATACTAGGCTCATCCGTTGTTCAGTATTCTTCTTGAATCTATATCGAAATCTCCCACCTGACATCAAATACACATCATCACGAAACTCCGAAGCATTTCTAAAAGTTTGTCCACTACCGAGAATTGCATTTGAAAAATCTGTTGTCGCTTGTAGCACATTTGATGTGACTCCCACATCTATGTGAATCCAATGACTCGATTCTCGATTTCCACTCCTAGGGCTACCCCAATCAATCGATGAGCTAGCTAAGCCAACGAGTGAGGGTATAACATGTGGAAAATTTGATCTAACTATTGGGGTAATAACATCAAATTTACCAAACAAATAATTGAGTAAGTGTTGACAAATACTTACTTCACTAGAATTATGTTTTCATAGGTTAACATGTGATTTGAGAATTACTTCATAGGTTCAGGTTCGAAGTTGTCAGGAGATAATCGTTCAATTGAAGATACATAAACCTGACAATACACATCATTTCCCGAGCATGCTCGCTTAAAAGGCACTATCAAAATAACACATGTTTAAGATGGGATCAAATTTGCTTAGAATTCAAATTTTTACTAATTCGTAACGCATAGTTCAGAGCACAAACTCTTGATCTAAAATCACCATATGACATATGTTCGTCAATCTCAAGGCTAAAGGTGCGACCACCAATGTATTGAATGTTCCATCATCAACCTTCACCAATCCCCCCTCGTAAATAAAGCAAAACATGTCACCGTCCATTGTTAGGAAGTACGTAAATAAAGTAAAAATAAAACTATTATATCACATGTTATGGAAGTGCAATTAATGTTTTGTTTGGAGTCAAATCACGCTACCAAAATTAGTGTAATTATGGATCATATGCAAACTAATTCTAAGTACCCTCAACTGTATCGCATACTTCATTTATGGATTACAAATGGGTTGTACCTTAGATATAGAGTTCAAAATGGTTGTACCCAAGGTTTAATCATATGGTACTTGTAGTTTACTAATTACAAACAAACAAGTGGTATTAGTTGTACCTAAGATATACGTGGTTCGTACCCACACTACATATAGATTGTACCCAAGGCAATAAATGGGTTATACCTCCCATACAATTTGGTCAGATCTAAGGTTAACTCGTAAGCGTAGAGTACCCAGTTCAAAATATTTGTAAACACGTTTGCACCTATATGGTACTTATAATTTACTAATTGCAAAAACAAACAAGTGGTATTAGTTGTACCTAAGATATACATGGTTTATACCTATACTACATATAGATTGTACCTAAGGTACAAATGGGTTGTACCCTGGATACAATTTGGTTGTACCTAAGGTTAACTTTTGTAGTACCTAGAGTTCAAAATGGTTATATCATATTGTAACGTCCCGTCCCGAGAGGGTGTACGGTACGGGTAACCGTAGGGGCACACATGAGCACTGAGTGTCACTGTAGTATTTTTGGAAGAAATTGTGAAATGATAATTTATGGAACCCGGAATGTTGTAATAAAACAAGGGTAAAATCGTAATTGATCAAATGGAAATAAAGGGCATAAATCAAGAAGATGGTATGCTAAAATGAAAACAATGCAAAAAGCTTGAAGTAAAATTATTGAGAGATCATGACCTATTTCAATTAAGATAAATTTGGAGACTTATAAAAGGTTATGAGGCAAACCATCACATTTTGTTCTCATTTATTAGCAACCCAGTAGGAGAGAGAAGAATATGAGGGAAAAGAGGAGGGAAGAAGAGAAGAAGAAGAAGGAGAAGCGGAGAAAAAGGCATGTTTTCATCTTGAAATCAAGCATTTGATGTCTAGGGTTTCTTATATGAATTTTCCATGGAGATTAGTTGCTCCTTGTCTGTGGTTTTGTGAGGCACTCGCCAAATGTAATTCTCAAGTTTGGCAGTAAAATCCTAAATTTCGAGAAAGAATAAACATGGAAGCCACTATAATTTATGGTTTGGAAGGAATTGGTGGTAATCTTAGGTTGAATTCTTGTGATTTTTACCTAGGTTTTGTTTATGCAGTTCCAAACCACCAATACAAGTACAGGAAAGGGTTCGAATGACTTTCATGTTGATTACTGAGGTGCAAGTATTACGGTTTTGAGGAATGGTTGGAAAAGAGAATGTTAGTTTTTAAAAGGAAATTTGGCCAAATTTTGGTAAAACCTCATTTTGTTTTTGCTATAGATTGGGTTATAATCATCCAAATGAATTGATTCTAATTGGCAAAGAACCATAAGAGATATAGGGGCTAATTTATAGAAGGGCCAAGAGCAAATTAGCTCTAAGGCTCCCAAATAAGGATCGAAAAGGTAAGCTCAGCTCTCATCATTATGCTCGCTTGGGTATTGTCGGTAGTGTTTTGGCCATAAGTGGAGTTTCACCATCCAAATTCGAGTGATTCAAAATTATGGGTAAAATAAACTTCTAGGTAATAAGTTAGATAAAGGAATTGCATGCAAATTGTAAACCCTGTAAAGTGCTCAGAATTTGTCAAAAGTGAGCTATGTGCAGATTCTGGGTTTCTAAATCTGAGTAATATAGATGTAAAATACAATAACTTATTTTTGTGATCCAAATTAGTGATTCCAATTGGAGAAGAAACCTTAGAACCATAGCTTCAAATGAGTGAAGAAATACTTCAATTTATGGAGTTAAGACCCCAGAAATCAAGGATAACAAGAGGTGATTCAGTTGAGCTAACCAATTTGGCATCAAAAAATTGTTGTAATCAGGTTATGCTGCTGAGGGCCCCGTGAGAAGAAATTTAAAATTTAAAATTTAAAGAGATGTCATTGGATATATAGCGACTGATCTGAGAGTTTTACAATTTTTGAAGACCGTTGAATAATTTTGGGTAATAAAGTCTGCAGAGTATTGTTGGAAAAGGTTTACCAAAATGAGTGGTTTTTTGTTATTAGCTTTTATGTCAAGGGTAAATTGTTAATTTGGCTTTAGTTATGAATGTTGTGTGACCCCAGTTTACTTGCTTGTAGTGACGTTAAGTTTTACGCTATACGCAGCGACACACGCTAGTCGATTCGTTGAGTGTAGGCTACAAAGCAAAGGAAAGTAGTGGAGTTGTGCTCAAGTTTTGGGAACAAAGAGGTGAGTGTTTAAACCTATTTTTCAAATACTAAAGGTATTATTTATTATAAACTGTTTTACACTGGTATTTAATGGTTTTAATTGTAAACCATGTTTAAAGCAAGCAATGAGTTTTTACAAACAAAATGGTTTTGAGAACCATGTGAAAAGCAAACAAGCAATGGTTTTGATGTAATCAACCTTGTTACTTTTATAAAGAAGTACAATGGTTTTGAATTAAAACCATATTTCAAAGAAGCAAGTAAGCAACAAAAGTCTATTTTGTGCCAGGTTCAACCAAAAATCCTTAGTCTTAAGCAAGCATACCAATCTGAGGTATTCCGTACGTGCGCGGTGGTGTTAGGATATCATACATGCATTTTAGATTCGCCTCTCGACGCATCATGCATTTAAAGGAGACCGCGCAAGACGCACCGGGAAAGATAGGGTTAGAGCTCTAACTAACTTATGGTGATGGAGACCCAGGTCAATTCCACCATATTTACCTGGGAAAATGTGGCGTGAGCGAAGCCCTTCCACCTAGGTGATGTGGACGGATCCTTCCACCCGTACGGTCCCGTGCCCGAGCTCCGTGTTCACTAGAGCCTATGGCGGGGAAAGGCCCTCGAAGTAGTTGATTTATAGAATGGCACATACAAGATTTTGAAAAAATCAACCCGCTGCCCGGGTCTGAGATGAGCCGAAACCGTGTTTGTTTTAAAGCAAGCGGTTGAGCCCGAGCTCGTTTTATTTCAAAACAAGCGGTTGAGGCCCGAGCTCCCGTTTAGATTTTAAAAGCTGGCTTGGTTGAGCCCGGGCTCCGTTTTTATTTCAAAGCAAGTGGATTTGAGCAGGCTCCCGTGTTTTGAAAAGTTTATAAACTTTTTAAAGCAGAGGTTTATATGAAAAGTTTTGAAAACTTTAAATCAAGTGAAGAAAGCAAGCAAGAGATTTTAAAAGTTTGTAAAACTTTCAAAGCAACAAGTATAAAAGTTTTGGAAACTTGAAAAGCAAGAAAAGCAAACAAGCAAGCAAGTATGAAAGTTTTAGAAACTTTTAAACAAAACAAGCTTAAGATTCGAAAAATATCTTGTAAAGAGTTTCTTGTTTTGAATATTTTCATAAAAAAGAAATCATTTTATAAAGCATACACTCCTTTGGCTTTCGTTTATCTCATTATTTTCCTATTTAAAAACTATTTTCAAGTGCAGTCGAATCTTTGGAGCAAAATAGGATTCTCGACTTTAAATCAGAACATGTTATTAATAATCACTTGTAAATCTTTGAATTTGTATAGAGGAATATATGTATGTACATAAGGTGGTTTTTTGTGAAAATGTGTGGAGCTTAGAGGCTCTTTTGAAAGAATGTTGTTGGTTACCATATTTGAAATAGTGTAAGTGTGTATCTGAGTTTGGGACATGTCACATATCACGATTGTTATCTTTGCAAAATTTTATAAAATCATAAGTTTAGAAAAGAAAAAAATTATCTGATTGAAGCAAGCGATATGAGCCAACTACAAGATTTTCTAGTCGTTAGAGGTAATGGTGGGGATTTACGTGGAGTGTGGCTTTTTGCCAATAGTAGGGGGTGGGGTGTATGTGCCTAGTTGCTAATTTCAAAAACAAACAAGTGGTATTAGTTGTACCTAAGATATATATGGTTTGTACCCACACTACATATAGATTGTACCTAAGGTACAAATGGGTAGTACCCTAGATACAATTTGGTTGTACCTAAGGTTAACTTATGTAGTACCTAGAGTTCAAAATGGTTTTACCTAAGGTTTAATCATATGGTACTTGTAATTTACTAATTGCAAAAACAAACAAGTAGTATTAGTTGTACCTAAGATAGCATGGTTTGCCACCATATAGGTGTACCTAAAGTCTGAGAATGAGTTGCAGATACAATTTGGTTGTCTGCAGATAACATGTAGTACCGGAGTTCAAATATGGGCAGAAAATTACAATTTTCGAAAAGGGCAATATGTCATTTCGTTAAAAATAAATTTTTCTAAATCTCGGATGATAAAACGAGACTTGTGTTGGAATCATAACTACAAATACAGATTCGCGTCGAATTTGGAATGTCAGATTTGTTTTTCGACCTTAGAATTATCGAGTGCGGTAAAGCGACATATGATGTGACAAAGTCGCTCACTACGTATCTTTCATGTGACACATGTTGCGTAGGTAGAGATGATAAATGGGCGACCTAGATAGTCTTAAAGTGGCGAAATCTAGAAAAAATGGGACATAATGGGAATTTTAGAATTTGTTAATGAGGAAGAGACAAAATTGCAATAGTGACATTCTCCAAATTGAAAGAACAAAAGGTGCAGAGGCTGAAAAGCAGCTGATGTAGGCTGGAGATGAGTGATTTTAGAGTGAAGGTGTACGCCTATACAGGATCGGTGATTGGGCCGTTTGTTTTTCGACGGACGAAGGAAAGAAGTTGCTTTGCAGCGGCGAGGACTACGAGTGGGCACCAATTTGGTGGAGTTCCGACAACTCCAAGGTAGGATCTTTCTGCCGTTAATCTTTAAATTTGGAAATTAAGTAACAAATGGTTAGGAATGTTACGAGGCTTGTTTTAAGCGGTAAATTGATCTCAAAAGCTTTGAGCGAGTGGAGAAAATTCCTATTTATTGTGGTGGTAAAACGATGGCAAGGAGTTTCACTTTGTTCCATGAATAATGACAAATAAATTTTTTGTGTGAAAATGTGTTTGGTTAGTGTTCAAAATGGTGCTCGTGTTTGTTAATTATTATGTGAGCTAATTTTGGTGTAATTGATTGTGAATTTACATAACATGTTTTATGTGATTTAATTATGTTAATATATATCTTTGTGAATATATTAGCGTAGATGTGTGGAATTGGCATCATGCATTTCATATGCACAGGGGGGACCTAAGAAAATTAGGTGTGAGTACACAACATGAAAGAAATAAAAAGGATATTTTACTCGCATTCGGCTTAGGCATATGTGAGGGAGTCGGTGAGGACTCGGGACACGGGATCGGCCATGTAGACATTCGAGTAGGTTCATGTAATTGCTTGAATGTGCTTGTTTTTCGTGTAATAATGCTGGCTTAGGTGGGAATTACTTGGGTAGGAAATTATCCCTCTTGGGCTGCTTTCATGCTGTCGAAGGATCACCGTTTAGTCTGAGGAGCGACCAGGAAGGCGGCACTCATTAGAGGCCGTTTGAGAAGAAAGTCGGGTTGTGGCTTTGGAAGTTATTTTGTATACATGTATTAAAATTCTAAGGTTTAATATATGTTGTATTAAGAGTAATGTAAAAACTCTTGAACCATGATATATATTTGGTTGGGATATTTATTTTGTGAGTATTGATGCGAGGGGCAGTAGCCATTATTTGCATTTGGACCTGTGTGGTCATTGTTGTAATTGTTGGACCGAGGTTTGTCATGGTAGAAACTCCCACCCACAAAGGAGACTGCGATTTCCGTGGTGGTGTCGAGTTACCCGGCGTTCCACGAGTATTCATGTGGCGGGTTGACGGACCAGCGGACACCGCAAAGAAGGGCGTCCACGCAAAATGATTTGTGCGAGGTTTGTCGTATGGTACTTGGTTACTAATTGCAAAAACAAACAAGTAGTATTAGTTGTACCTAAGATATGTCACAGTTCTCTTTCACACTTCACGTATGGGTGTACCTAAGGTAAGGTTATACACTTGGATCCTGATATGGTTGTACCTAAGGTTCAACTTGTGTAGTACACAGAGTTGAAATGGTTATCATAGGGTTTAATCATGAGTCTTTATAGTTTCTTAATTGCCAAAACAAACAAGAATTAATGGTATTAGTTGTACCTAAAATATTCATGGTTTGTCTTATATTCTACGTATAGATTGTACCTAAGGTGCAAATGGGTTGTACTGGATACAAATTTAGTTTGTCACCAGGTTAACTTGTGTAGTACCCATAGTTTAAAATGCTTGTACCAAATGTTTGATCATATGGTACTTGTAATTCACTTATAATAATAATAAAATAAAAAAACGATTGTATCATTGTTCTTAAACAGTGTTTAGACAGGAAATCTGAAGCTTGAAATAATAGATATTAAAAAATATCAGAGTTGAGAAGACACACATAACCACGTTTTCATAAAATAAAACCGAGATCATTGCTCTTAAATATTGGTTTTAAAAAAGCAGAATATGGAACGAAATAACCGTTTATCATTGTTCTTAAACAATATTGGAACTGGAAATGTAGAGATTGAAAAACGCACATAAGGAGAAGAGGCAAAGAAAGCGAAAGAGAAAGAGAAAGAAACTTGTTGATGAAGAAAGAAACTAGGGGGACTTGGTCGTGCTTTGGCTCGGATGGGAAATTCGATCGTGCTTTGGTAGACCAATAGTTTCTCTTTCAAATGGGATGTGTTTATGGGGTTTTTGGGTTAGGAATTTGAGTAAAATGAGATGTTGATCTTGAAGAAACGAGGTCGAGCTTGAGAGAAAAAGGGGGGAAGCAAAATGGGTTGAGGAGAAAAAGAAAAGAAGAAAGGGAGGTGTGTGGTTGAAGAAGATGTCGTGAAAACGGTTGAGAGAGGATAAGGGGATGTTTGAATGAGGAGAATAAGAAAAGAAGAAAGGGAGGTGTGTGGTTGAAGAAGATGTCGTGAAACCAGTTGAGAGAGGATAAGGGGATGTTTGAATGAGGAGAAGAAGAAAAGAAGAAAGGGAGGTGTGGGGTTGAAGGAGGGGTCAAATCGATTGAGAGAGGGTAAGGGGATGTTTGAATTATGTTAGGGCATGTGGGAAAAGATAAATGAAGAATTATTTTAGGAGATAAATTTTAACTTTGTGTCCTTTCATGAATTTCTTTATCAATTATTTTGTTCGAATAAAGGCAGAATTTAGGTTTAATAAGATTTTGCCTAAATTTTAAAATATTTCATCCATAACATAGTTTTCCCATTATAATTTCATCTAAGGGGAGTTTGTTTTTTTTTAAAGCAATTTGCAATATCTGAATTTCATTTTTCTTTAGTCCTTTTTCTTTTTTTTTGTATGACTTATTTATGAATTTTTAAAATTTTATTATGGACTTTTTATATTTAGAAAAAACCATATTTTAAAAGGAAATATATATATATTAAAATCTTCCTAAATTATTTTAAAATATTTCCAAATATTAAAATCCATAGAATATTTTAAAAGAACAATCATGATATTGTAAAGAACAATTGACCATCCATCAATATTTTTAAATTCATTAAATTTATATATTATATTTTAATTATATAAAATAGATAAATATAATAATAATTGATCTTTTTCAATGAGAACCAGTGAAGGTATTTGGAATCGCTAAGTGGGAGCTGGAAAGCTGTCATTGGGCGGTCATTTGGCTGACGGATGTTGAACTCCTCTGCAAAAACAAGAAAGAAAAATGATCGACGAGGGCTCGCCCGTTGCATTCCGTCTGAGTCGATTCACCTCTGAGAGAAAAGATCGGCTAACCCAGAGGCGAATGTTTTGCGTATCTTTTCGCGCAGATGGGGTGGCACAGTAATTTATAACATATGTTTTTGGTGGATGGTGGTAAGGATTACTGCGTTGGATGGGATTTTCTTCCCTTATCGCTATCGGATTAATAAGGGATAATTAGGGACCAGTTATTGAAAATTATCTGCCATCATTGGTGAGATTGGGTTTGATTCTGAGGATAAACGAGTTGTGGGAGTATCCTGCTCTCGCTAATGATGAGATTTGGTTTGATTCTGAGGATATGGGAACTTCGGGTTGTTCGTGCTATTAGCCCTTTGGGCGGTGCGGAGCCGGCGTTCGATGAACTTACTTTTTCTTGGGCTTGGTGAGTGGGCTCTGCCTTTAATTTTTAAACACATCGATAATTATTTTTAATAATGATAATAATAAATTTTTATCATATTAATTTTATCTTTTTAATATATTAAGATGTATACACATATTATATAAATAATTTTCATTTATCATAAGAATAAGGATTAAACAAATTTCTTTTATATAATTAAGGTAATTTCGAGCATATAAAAACAAACAACTTAATACTTAATATAAATACAATATTAAAAAAACAAACAACTTAAGTCACTTATCTTATTAAACTTATTGATATTATTTAAATAAAAGTTATATTGACATTACGTAATAAAAACAAGCCTTACTTTTAAGGCTCATCGTTTTTATCTTTTCAATAGTATTTGATTATTATCATTTTATATTTTAATAATTCATAAAATTATTTTTTCTAGGGGTTCAAATTTTAAAATAAAATTATAAACATAAAAATTCATGATATTCTTAATTGAGCATGTAATAAATATATTATTGAAATTATTATATTTTGTTTATAAATGTAACATTGTTTTTTTTTTCCAAACCATAACCTAAGCCCAAGCCCAACATTTGCCCTATCCTCTTTCTCAATCTTCTTCCCCTTCTCTCACCCTCCCTTTGTTTCTCTCTAGACTCCTACTACTATTACCAATTTAGTTTTCATTATTTATTAAATATTTTTAAAGGACTAGATTTGGGGCTTGGTTTAAGGTATTTTGTTCTAGAGGTACCAAATAAATTGAAATGGGCCCATAACTTAGTTATCCGTTATTAAATAAAATCATCCAATTTTCAACCATGATAGTATGCTGTTGTGTTTCTAGTGTGGTTTTCCGAGTCTAAGAAATCAGAGTTTTGGATATAAAAATGTCTTCTTTGGAAGGAACACAATCTGCGACTTCAGGCATATAATATCACAGAATGTTTTTCTTTTCCAACGCGATTTTAGTTGAATGTTGTTGTTGACTTTCTTGTCAGATACCAAACTGGATCCATCTATTTTTTTGAGGAGAAAAAGAATGAAATTAGGAATTTGTTTGTGTCTCATGTGGTGAGTCATTTTTCTTAACGAGGGTGAAAACAAAGATCGAGTGGCCTTTTACTTTGTGTAATCATGTGGGAGTTGTGAGATAACTGATTCATGTGACTATTGAGGCGCATTGCCTTTGCTTGTGGGGAACCTTTAATGATAATTGTGAGATGGGCTAAACCCGACTATTGTACTGAATGATGAGAGGAGGTTGAAGTTTTGAAATGATAGGTGATGTGGGGATGAACCTTTCTATGTGTCTTTGCTCTTTGTATTGGATGGCAAATGTTTGGGACAATCTAGTTGAGGGTGCCAGGGTGGGCTTTGGCATCCTTATTTCTCTATGCACTTGAATGATTAGGAGCTAGACAATGTAGTTTTCTCAAGATTGTGGGAAGGTCTTATAAAATGGAAGTATTAGATATGGGGTGCATTTACTTATCAAAAAAAAAAAAAGAGGATAAGTGGTGGTTTCTTTTTATCAAAACTTTATAATATTTGTGGGTTAGAGTGATTGAACCTATCCCAATGGGTATTATTTGTGTTAAGGGTATGATGTTAAAAGTAGTGAAGCTCAAATCCTGCAGTTTGTGAGCTTTAGGAGAATTGATCGTTGCGGTATCGATGCAGCGCGTTTGATAGGAGGTCACAGTTAGACATTTTATAATTTATTTAAGTTTGTTGATTTTCCATGTGCAGTATGGGGTTGTAGGGATGATGTTAAAGACATGATATTCTTATTAAATCAAATATTTAAAATCCTACAAACTTAATCTTTTAGGAGAGTTTTTCATTCAACAATATGAAAGTCCCTATGATTGAGGTGAAAGAGGAATCAATTAATCATATCCTGCTTCACTATACCAAAATGAGAGTACTACGAACAGCCGCTTCTCTCTTTTAGTCACTGTTGTTTGGGAATCTTCTCTTTTAAGTTAGAACGATTCTTTTATGGATGAAAAATGTAAGAAATTCCGGAGAGCTGTTCCTTTTTGCAATTTTTGGATAATCCGAAACGAAAATATATATAGAGAGCGCTAAGGAAAAGGTTCAATATCTTTATTTGATTTTGTATATTGGGTCAAGTATTTTTGTATTCTCTCTTTTTTTGGTAAAGCCTTTTAGGACCATTGTATATGTTCTATATGTTAGAATGGTCCATATATTTAAAGTTTTAAATTTAAAATTTGAATCTACCATATTTTCAAAATAACTTTTTCTCAACCCTTGCATCTGAGGCAGTGATAGTAAGCACTCCATAAAGAAGAGGTCTTTTGTACATTTTGGGTCACTGGCTTTTATTGAATATAATAAGTCGCGTAAGTTATTTTGAGAAGGGTTTAGAAGAATCAAAAAGTTATTTTCATTTTGGTGTTTCAGTTTCAACATTTCAGTTTTCTTCTGTTTTATCAATGGCTAGAGGTAAGTTCTGACATCTTGCTTCCGCATATGATCATATTGTATTCTGGTTTTATTTGATATGATCAGATTATTTAGTTATTGACTTTTACATTTGGCATCAGAGCCTATGACCTCTGCCTTGTATCTTCTTTTGGTTTAGGAGGATGTATGATATGCATGTCTTTCATGAACCACAATTTAAGATTTTTACGGCTCCTAAGAATCACGTATGTTCATAAGAGATTGTGTTTTTGCATCCATTTATGTAAATGAAAGTAAGAAATCATTATCAAATAGTTTCTAGGTTTCTGGTTTCTTATAAAAAAATAAAAAATAAATAAAAACTGGTTTTCCTGGGTAGCTTGTTCCAGAGGTTGAGGTGACTTGAATATGGGCTGATTTTTAGCCTTGGGTTATGGATTTCCTGCAGGCCCTCAAAGGCTCTAATGTGAAGCTGAGACTGGGATTAGTCTTATGGGTCAACCAAAAAAAAAAAAAAAAACGATGACAAAATGATTCAGTGGGTTTCAAACCAGTGACCATCATATATAATTAAAGGCAATCATCCACTAGGCTCATTGTTGGTTGATGAATCTATATATATTTAGAGATATTTGTCCAGTTTGATTCAAGGACTGTTCTGCATTGCCTAGATCTAGGATTTGATCCAAGGACTTTGAATGTTAATGATACTGCTCTACCACGATGCAAGGCACTCGGATGGTACTATTCTTACACTAATTTGTTTTATACAGATTTAAATGGATTAAAGTTACTTGTTAGCCAAAATTATGAATAAGCGGGTGCTGAGTTGAACCCTAGTCTCTAAATTCGACCAGGACACACTCCACCATCATGCTATGTGTTAGATTGATAATTTTGTACTTTGCAGCCAATTTTATATTGCAATGCAGTGACTATACAATTTATTCTTGTGATTATTAGCGTGTAAAAAAAAGTGCCTCATCATATAATATTGTTCTTTAAAATTGTTCTGATTTCTTATATTAAGTGATCTATATAATTTTAATTAATTAGGGAATAATGACATCCTTAGTTAGTTAAATTATATATTAAGTTTTAAGATCATTTGATAACATTGGCGTAATTAAATCATATGGAATGTTATAATCTCAAATGCAAGTTTTATTATATTTTGTATGATTAATTAGGATGAGATATCAAATCATATTTTCTAATTTACTCGCATGGATTAGGAAAAGGAACATGATTTGGTAGTCTTATCATAAGATTATTTAAATCTAATTGAGTAAGACTTTAGCCCACATGAAAGTTTTATGTCACTAGGTTTATGATTTAAAAACATGGTTTACATTGGCAAAACATATCATTGTACTCTTTGCCTCAATCTTTGATTAATAAGAATGTATATTTAACATTTGCAGTTATTCAACTGTGAATATTCGATTTGTGTGATGTCTCGAATCCATTACGAAACAGTCTGTAAAAGCTATCGATCTTTATGAAACGGGAGGGGTCAATCGCCTCTTTGTGATGTTCATAAGACTAAGATATCTTGTATTCGTGATTATGTGGAACAAATTGATAAAAGTCAAACCATACGAAAAGCCATAGATGAGCAATTTACGGCTTGACAAAGATCTTGCTAGCACCTTAATTGTCGGTTTTCATCCATGGCTCATTTCAGATAAGAGGTGCGTGATCATATCATGTGCATGGGGATATATCATTTCCAACTTAAGACATTAGAAGTTACCATGTCGGAAACTTTCCTTGTTCATTTTATATTGAATCTTCTTGATAAAACTGTCTGATCCCTTGAAAATCTCTTACAGCACACATAAGGATAAATGATTAATTAATGAATTATTATTGTGTGTGTGGGAGGAAGGTTAATGATGGAATAGGGCAAAAGGTTATCTTGACCACTTTTGGAAAGAAAAGAAATGAAGTCAAGTTAAAGGAAAGAAATATTCATGTTCATCCGAGTATAAGGAAAAGGTAAGTGTTTTTAATAGCGAAGGACACATGAAGAAGGGTGCTCAAGAATTCAAGATTTGGCAATGAGAAGGTACTCGATTTTCTTTTTATGGTTATGAATCTAATATGGTAAATGTTAATCCAAAACACGTGGTGGATTGATTTTGGTTCTCTGATCAGTGTTTGAATACCTTACGGGTGTCTGAGAACCTAAGGAAGCCAGTGAGAAGTGAACGATACATCTATTCAGGCAGCAAGATGAGTTCACATGTGGAAGCTATTGGCACTTGCAACCTTGTTTTAAGCAGCGATTTCATTTTAGAATTGGAAAAGACATTTTATGTTCCAAATTTTTCTAAGAATTTGATTTCTATTTCAAGACTTGTACCTTTAGGATTTTCCTTTAACTTTTCAGATTCTAGTTTCAGTTTATCCAATAAATCTAAAGTTATTGGTTATAGATACGTTAATACGATGGTTTTCCATATTCAATGACAAAATGATGTTACTTATAATTCTGTATTCTTCTTTGAATTAAAAAGGAGTGTTGTGAATGAGAATCCTCTATGTTGTAATATAGGAGATTGGACATCTCCATTGAAAGAATGAAGAAATTGGTTAATGAAGGGGTACTTAGCACTTTGGATTTTGCCAATTCTGAGACTTGTGTGCATTACATTAAGGGAAAGCAAACTAACAAGTCTAAAAAGGGTGCAAAGAGGAGCACAAACCTATTAGAGATTATACATATTGACATTTATTGTCCTGGCATGGATGCAAATGGTCCGAAATACTTTATCACCTTCATAGATGATTATTAACGATACACTGTCTCTACTTACTTCATTCCAAAGATGAAGCTTTAGGCGCCTTTAAAGTTTTTAAGGCTGAAGTAGAGAATCAATGTGGAAAACATATTAAGATCGTGAGATCAGATAGAGGTGGAGAGTAATATGGCAAATACACAGAGAATGGACAAGTTCTTGGTTCATTTGCGAAGTTTCTTCAAGAAAATGGAATTGTTGCCTAATACACTATGCATGGTTCTCCGGATCAAAATGGTGTGGCAGAAAGAAGAAATCGAACTTTAATGGACATGGTAAGGGGTATGAGGAGTAGTACGAAACTACCTCAATACTTGTGGTGTGAAGCTCTAAAGACGACAATGCATATATTAAATCGAGTTCCAACCAAAGCTATCCCTAAAGGCGCCTTTGAGTTATTGAAGGTTGAAGCCAAGTTTGCGACATATACGCGTATAACCCACAAGAAAAGAATGCAGGCGGGGCCAATTGGTGGGTATTTCATTGGATATCTTGAAAAGTGCAGGGGTATAGATTTTGTTGTCCATCTCATGACCCAAGTTGTGGAATCAGAAATGCGAAATTTCTTGAGAATGACTGAGTCGATGGGGTGATCGGTTCGGGACATTGTTCTTAGAAGGATCATTATAAGGTCAACCCTCTAGTTTAAGTGATAGATTGATTGTCATTCACCCCTCAGTACAATAGTGTGGAGCAACCATTTCTGAAGTTCCACGTATTGCGTGTGATCCTATAGATCAGAGTTGCCCGATGAGAGAAATTCGAAATTGTTGAACAACCAATTAAGCCAACGGGTTGATCAACTTTGGTCCACTCAAGTGAAGGGACGTGAAGACCTACGAGTTAGGAAATCAAGAATTCCTAATGATTATATTGTATTTACAAGAATTTGACTATAACATTGGAGCCGAAAATGATCCAGAAACGTTTTCACAAGCCATGAGTTCTAAGGAATCTAACTCATGGTACAGTTCCATGAATTCTATGGCATCTAATCGAGATTGGGATCTCATTGAGTTGCCTGATGATGTCAAAGCCATTGGATGTAAATGGGTCTTTAAAATAAAGGACTCATTGGGAAACATTGAGAGGCGTAAAGGCGAGACTTCGTTAACAAGTTCACTTTCGGGTAAGATAGACTACACAAAAACCTTTTCTCCTGTATCTAAGAAGATTCTCTTCGAGATAATCATGGCATTGGTTGCCCATTTGACTTTAATTTTACATCAAATGGATGTAAAACAACATTCCTTAATGGTAATCTAGAGGAAAGTTTGTAGAGCAACACGAGGATTCTCCTCTAGTGAAGGTGAGCATTTAGGTTGCAAGCTTAAGAAATCCATATATGGATTAAAACAAGCGTCCCGCCAATGGTATTTGAAATTCCATGAAGTCACTGCTTCATTCGGTTTTGAAGAGAATATCATAGATCAATGTATATACCCGAAGGTTAGTGGAAGTAAGATTTGTTTTCTTGTGTTATATATGGATGGTATTCTGCTTGCAACCAATGATAAAGGTATATGAAGTGAAACAATTTCTCTCAAAGAACTTGATATGAAGGATATGAGTGAGGCATTTTTATGTGTGGCATTAAGATCCATAGGAAGATCTCGAGACATTTTGGGTTTGTTTAAAGAGACCTATATCAATAAAGTTTTAGAGAGATTTAACATGAAAAATTGTTCATAGAAATTGTAGCACCCATTTTCGAACGGGAACACATGAAGAACCTTCCATATGCTTCAACTGTTGGAAGCCTAATGTATGCTCAGGTCTGTACTAGACTTGACATTGCATTTGTTGTTAGAGTATTAGGAAGATATCAAAGTAGTAAAGTGCTTGACCATTGAAGAAATTTGCAAATAGATTAGAGATACCTTGAGGAACAAAGTTACATGCTTATTTATATATGAACATATAGTTTGGAGGAGATTAGCTACTCCGATGCAAACTTTGCTGGCTATGTTGATTCTCGAAAATCAACGTCTGGTTATATTTTCAAACTAGCTGATGGAGCCATATCTTGGAGGACTGCGAAACAAACCTTAACTGCCACTTCCACTATGGAAGCTAAGTTCGTATCCTGTTTTGAGGCTAGCTCGCATGGTGTATGGTTAAAGAGTTTCATATCTTGGCTTAAAATTGTGGATTCTATATCTACGCCATTGAAGTTGTACTATGATAACTCAGCTGCGGTATTTATGGCTAAGAACAACAAGAGCGGAAGCCGAAGTAAGCATATTGACATTAAGTAGTTAGCCATAAGAGAACGTGTTAAAGAAATGAAAGTGGTCATTGAACACATTAGCAGTGAGTCAATGATTGTCGTCCTTTAGCTAAAGGCATGCCACTAGTATTTTAAGGATCATAGTACAAATGGGACTTGGTTCCACGATGTAATTTTGTATGTACATTCATTATTTTAATGAAACTCTTATTCAATCTAATATTTTCTCATATGGTTTTGTAATTTTCAAATTATTATTATTGTTTTGAGAAATATCATTAAGCTTGGACCTTGAATAAACATATGGTTTATTCATTAAGTTTAAGGGTTTGTGTTTAGGAACTTGATATATTGCAATCATGAAAATCTCTTCTTTCACTATAAGGAGGACTACTAAGCCATGATTTATATATTTAGTTTCCCCTTGTGGTGAATGTTGAACTATATGACCAGACCAAGTGGGAGAATGTTAGAATGGTCCATATATTTAAAGTTTTAAATTTAAAATTTGAATCTCCCACATTTTCAAAAAACCTTTTCCTCGACCACACCTCTTGAGGAGACCGGTGATGTTTGAATCTCATTAAAGAAGAAGACACTGCGCATTTTTGGGTCCCTAAGCCTACTCGAGATATACAGTAGCGTGAGTTATTTTGAGAAAGGTTTAGAAGAACCAAAATTATTTTCATTTAATTGTTTAGTTCAGTGCTGGTTTCTGATTGGATTTTCTTCTGTTTCTATCAATAGTTTGTGGTAAGTTCGACATCTACTTCTTCATATGATCTAATTGTATTCTGGTTTTATTTGATATGATCAGATTATTTAGTTATTGATTTTTACACTACATACATTAGTGTTTGCTTTCTATGTTGTTATCTGTGGAATCTTTCTTGCTTAATAATTGAAAATGAAATAAATTTTTTATGTTGGAATTGTTATCATTCAGCTTATCTATGCAGGGAAACACCGGAACCGGCGAGTTATGTGGAATAAAATGAAGAACAACTATATGTTAGAAGCGGAAGGCAAATCCAGGCATCTGGCTGTTGAATTGGTATTTTGTTTATTTTCTCCCCTTTATAACTTATGTGTTTCATTGACTCTCAGGAGTAATCAGCACTACTCCATAATGTTGCAAATTGTGTTATTTCTTCTGTTTGAGAGATTATACCACCATTAATTGAACCTTGCATTCTGACTCATTTTGAGGAACTTTGCTCTAATAATTTGTTTTTCTTGATGTGAAAAACGTGTTTTCTGTTGTATCCAGAAAACATAGTTGTATATTGCAGATTTGAGGTTATTCTTATGTATATCACACTATAATAGCAGAATTGTGCAGGGGAGGGGGCCGAAAGGCCTCGAAACACTTCTGTTTGTGTTTTTCCTGATAGAGATTGGAATTTGGGTTTTTTTTTTTTACAATAAAGTACTTCGTTATAATATAGTAATTTGTTCTATTGGGACTCGAACTTGGGACCCCCTCTCCTCTCTAGATGTCCTGTCTTTTTAAAATTTGAATGTTTGTGACTAAGTCAGGCATGTGGACTTTAACTTCAAAGTAAGGCATTTTTTTTTATATCGACATCTACTTCTTAGCAATTTGACTTTGACTGTGTTTCTACTAAATGTATACTTGTGAAATATGAAAGTTTTCATTGTAGTTAAAGTGTTTTCTGGGAGAATCTTATCACAAGTGATTTTTTCACTTTTGAAGTGCATTTTGGATTTTCCCAATTCCCAGCAGTATGTTTCTGTTCGAAAATGTCTTTTACTGCTAGAAGCCATCCTAAAGTAAAAACACAGCTAAAAGGACTTGTACTATCCGATTAAAGTTGATATTTTTTGAGTTAGTGTATGATTCTTTCTAATCAGGCCTTTTGTGTAACCTTAATGTTCGATGGGGTTCTGTGGTCTTCAAAGTCCCCCTTGGGGTTATTGGAGGTTTCTTGTGCCGTTAACTTAAGAGATGCAGGTGGGATTAAGGCATAAGCTAGCACGGACATCCATAGTTATCCAAAATAAAAGCGGTTAAGTTTAGAGAGATTACGGGTGGGATTAATTATAAGGATAGACAAGGCGCTGCAATATGGTTATTAAAAAAAAAAAAAGATGTTTACTTTAAGTTCTCGTGGGATTAATCGATGTGGGCACAAGTTGGCTTGAACATCCATGGTTATGAAAAAAAAAAAAAAAAAAAAAGTGGTAAACTTAAGGCTCTCATGGGATTAATCGAGATGGGCACAACCTGACTTGGACATACATGGTTATCCAAAAAAAAAAAAGGTTAACTTAAGGCTCTAGTGGGATTAATCGAAGTGGGCACAAACTAGCTTGGACATCCATGGTTATAAAAAAAAAAAAGCAATTAACTTAAGGCTCTCGTGGGATTAATCGAGGTGGGCCCAGGCCCCAGTTTGAATCACGATTATAAAAAATAAAAGCGGTTAACTTTAGGGCATCGTAGAATTAGTCAAGATGGTCACAAGCTAATCAAGATTTCCATAGTTATCCGAATGAAACAGTAGTTAACTTTAGGGTCTTATGGGATTAGTAGTGGGCACAAGCTGGCTTGGACATCCACGGTTATAAAAAAAAAACGGTTAATTTTAGGGTCTCGTAGGATTAGTCAAGATAGGCACAAGCTAGTCTAGACATTCAAAGTTATCCAAAAAAAAAAACCATTAACTTTAGAGCCTCATGGGATTAGTCGAGATTGGCTCAAACTGGACATCCACGATTATAAAAAAAAAAAAAAAAAAAACGACTTCAAGGCTTTGTGGGATTAATCAAGATAGGTACAAACTGGCTTGGACATCCATGATTAGAAAAAAATAAATAAATCTTTTCATATTCATAAAGCACTACTATTTTAAATTTGAGAGATCAATGCTATTTTATGCTATTCCTATTAAAAAAGCTTTTTTATTTATTTTTTATTTTTAGTGAAGTTTTAAAAGAATATGACTCAAATTTAAGAAGTGAGTAGGGAAAAAAATGTATGAGGTTACTAATTTGAAAACAATTATACATGTCATCAATAGTGGATTTATGATTCACACTCCTTTCTAAAAAAAAATCCGCGAACGTACTACCATAATTAGTGAATGTACTAATAGTGCATTTGATAGTTTTAAGAATATATTGTCTGATTTACAATTATTTTTTTAGAGGGTGAAGTGAATCATATAAATCCTATTTTTAATGATGTATATACAATTATGTTCAAATCAATAGCTTGATACATACTTTTCTCATACCACTATATAATGCTAAATGGGAAAATATGTCCAAAAAAAAAAAAAAACTTAAATGCTATATGCATCTAAAATTAAAAAACTTATGTAATGCGTGAACTAATATCTTGTCTTTTGTTCTTAAATTTTATTATTATTATTATTATTATTATTATTTATTTATTTATTTATATAACGGAAGACCATTATGTTATTTAAAGTATTATTTATTCTTTAATTATAACCGATTTTTCATAAAAGTATTTTTTGTGGGGAAGTACTAAACTGTTCGGCCTTAATAGGACTTAATTCTATTGAGGTTTTTTTTTTTTTTTTGACATCAATTCTATTGAGGTTAAACTTATGAAATTGAAGGAAAAAAAAAACCGAAATGGGAAATAAATTGGAATCTGTGTTACAAACGTTAACTTCAATTTATAATTTTTTTTTTTAAAAGCATAAAATAAATATATAAAATAAAAAATAGATAAAAATAAATTTATGATGATGATGTACGTATAATTCATATTTTACTAAAAATTTAACATGTCTCTTAGCTAATAGTGGAGTTTTAAAAATGGAAGATAACATATAGTTATTTTATCTTATTATGAATTAAATATAAAATAAAATATCAAACCCCTCTGATTCTCTCCTATCCTTTACCTGGTTAATTAAAATGATGTTATTTTTTTTAAATCAAACACAAGTTTAATAATTTGTTCATCCCCTAAAAAGATTATTAAACTAATAGAATCAAAATACAAAGCAATAAAAGTATCCCACTTGATTACTCATTTCTAAAATTAGTATACACTTTAAACAAAAAGATCGATGATGAAAATGTGGCACAATTGAATATAAATTACCAAATATTGTAACAATGAAAAAGACATTTTATCTTATAAATCACTTATTTCATCTTTTTTGTACTTTTTTTTTTTACTGTTAAACACTTTCATTATAATGTAATTAATTGTTTTCATTGGGACTCGAATCGAGGATCCCTCCATCCCCTATGCACTGCCTATTTAAATTCTATCATATAAACTAGACATGATGGATCCATCTTCTTTGTATCGATAGTACTAATTTGACCATAAAAACAAAATAATAACTTACTCCTTTTACTATTTTTATAATTTTAATTGTCAAATAAAATTGATACTATAACTGATATGCCTTGAATTACTAAGGAAGGAAAAAATTTATTAACAAAATGGTTTTATTATTATATTTCAAAGTATTTGGATAACTTAAGGAATAGAAAAAGAAATGGAAAAAATAAAAAAATTTAATTTAATTTTAAAAAGTTTGAAGGAAAAATGTTATAAAAAATAGAATAAAAGTTTTCTTATTTAAATATTAATAAAAAATACGAACAAAAATTATATATATATATATATATATATATATATATATATATATATATATATATTTTAAAAAGAATAATTTTATTTTAATTTTGTCATGTCAATAAAAACTTCATATCTGAGCTTTGTTAAAAGCAATATAAGATGAAATAATCTGAAATTTAAAACCCTACGTATTTGATAACTCATAATTATTTATAATACTTTATATTCTAGTATCTGGCATGTGAAAGGCTGATTTGATTTGTTGTGCTTTGTCAGTCGAATATGTTTGTTTATTTGAATCGACATCGTAAATAAATCTTGTAAGCGTGATGAAAAACAATAGTTGTATCAAGACGATATAATCATACGCCTTAACAAGACGACAAAGAAATCACGAAAAAAACAAATTAAACTTTAGATACTTTATAGAGAAAAAAAATAATAAAAAAAGTATCGAGGGTTGATATGTGGCAATGGCCAAAAAAGGTTTAAAAAAACATGTCTCCTTACTTAGAGAACGTGGCTAGAAGAGAAAAAAATGAGACTAGAGTTCTCATAATAATATTTTTCATATGTTTATATTTCATATATTCAACTAAAAAAATTATATTATTGAAAAATTCATTTACCAAAACCTCCCTTATCTTGAACTTTTAACATTTTTACCAACACTTTTCAAAAAATATTCTTCCATATATATTGGTTGGAAAGTGGGAAAAAAAAAAAAAGCATCAACTACCGGAAGATGGTGACAGGCTGACAGTGTGGCAGGACATGCCACGTGTCAGATTTTGGGAAGACGAGCAACAAACCAATAGGAGTAGTGGTTTCCAGCAACAATGTTCCACCCTCTGTATTTGTTGGATTTTTAAATGTTTTGTAACTGTTTTTAAATCAATTCTAATAAGTGTGAATGAATTGTATGTTTAATTTTCAGTTTTGGTTTTTGCATTTTAAATGGTCTTTAAATTATCATTAAATGGTTTTTAATTTTTGTTTTGTAACCTTTGTTTTTGGAGCTTATATATAACCTTGTGTTTTCATTTGTTAAACAAACTTTTTCAATTGCGTTTTACGTATAATATTACAAAGAAACTTGTTAGTATAGGTGATAGAGTAAAGGTGTTTTTAAGGTTCGTTTGAGGAATTTTGGAGGTGTCTTATCCAGAATTCTTGTTGATTCGTTGTATCCTGGGAGACGAACGTTGCAATTAAAACAAGCATAGTGAGTGGAGCAAATTCGTTTTAAGGACACTGTGGAACACAGGCCTTGAATCTAAAGATACTATATTTGTTTAGCGATAGGTTTATTATTATATTCATAATTTTATTCTTTTGTTATTTGTTATATTTGTATGCTCAATTCTGCCTACTGGTTTTCTAACAATCTTGAGACGGATTCGTAGCAACAGTTGAACAGGTAATACCGAGAAGGGAAATAAATTAAATTAAATTTAATTTAAATAGACAAATTTCTTTATTCAAACATGTATTTGATTTGCGTATTAATTTCTTATTACGTTTCATCAAAATTAATTGGAGTGTTTTAAACAATTAGTTTACCAAAAAGTAATTTTCAAACTAAAATGTAAATTTTAGACGATTTTCCAAGACTTGATTTTAATTTTGGGATTCATTAAATATTTGAATCAATGGATCTCTAGCCCATCGAGGCAGAAGATTGACACTTGTCGCTGAAAGTAGTTGACATTGCGATTTCCTATCGGGTGGAGCTTAGGGCTCAAAAGCTAGAAAGCGGGTCATATTTGACCAGTTGGAAGGTTGAAAAATGGTGTGGAGTTTGAGTCCATGCGGGTTTGGGCTATACCTGCCGGGTTTGTCGCGTGGTTGTGCAGGCGTGTGGGATGAAATTTAGGTCAGTGAAAACTGTGCAGCGGCTGGATGACGCGCCCGGGCCTTGTAGTGGCCGTTGGGCGTATTACGGCTGGGCGGCGTTGATCGTCCTTGACTTGGCGTGATGACGTGGCATGCATGCTACATTGTTAGGGGAAAATATATATATATATATTTCCCTCCTTCCTTAAAATATTATTTAATGCAATTTTAAATGATAAATTAATAGTTTCTTTGTTTTCAACGGAAAATGGCAATGTAGAAGCGCGACTGTCCCTGCGAAACCTGAAGTGCCTACCCCAGTGTAGCAGTTCCAATGAACCATGCGGAGAAGCTAGGAAAAATTCCAATGGTTTGAATTTCAGAGGTAAACAAAGATGATATCCTATTTGACCACCCTCAACCTTGCGAGGTTCTTAACTGAGGATCCATCGAAAGCAAATGAAGATGATAGAGATTCTCTCATGGCGTTTGACATGTGGAAAAGTTCCGATTATTTGTGTCGGAATTATGTGTTGAACAATTTAACTGATCCATTATACAATGTGTATAGCATGAAGAAATCAGCTAAGGAATTGTGGGAGTCTCTAGATAAGAAATATAAAACCGAGGATGCTGGTACTAAGAAATTTGTGGTAGGCCGATTCCTGGATTATAAAATGGTGGACTCAAAAAATGTGGTGAGTCAAGTTCAAGAGATCCAAGTGATCCTGCATGAAATTCACTATGAAGGGATGATTGTAGTGAAACCTTTCAAGTAGTACTATCGTGAGAAGCCTGCTGCATGGAAGGACTTGAACTACCTCGAACATAAGAAAAGGAGATGAGCGTGAAAGACTAAAATTGTTGGGCCGGATTGAAGAAGACAACGGGCGTTACGAGAAGAGGGTTTCATCTCGGTCTGAAATAAAGGCTATGTAGTGGAGTATGGTCAGCTCGAGTTTGCATAAGAAAACCGAGCAAAGGGTTCAATTTAGGACCAAAGGAGGAATATCAAAAGCCAAAAAATTCGAGGAAAATGCTTGATTGTGACCAGATGGGTCCTGGCGAGATTGTAGGCTAGAAAGATGAGAACAAAGGCATATGTGATGGAATAAATCACACAAGAGGTTGATGACTTGAACCTCTCGGTTATTTGTCTCAGTGAATCTAATTGGAGTCCCAACCTACAGAATGGTGGTTAATCTTGAGTTGCAGCTTTCGCCGTGTTTGTTCGAAACGAATATGTTCACTTCCTTCAAACCAGTTGATAGAGGGGAGAAGTTGTTCATGGGTAATTCTACAACGTCCGAGATCCAAGGGAAAGGTGACCTTGAAGATGACATCTGAAAAAAACCTGACACTAAACAATGTGTTGTATGTGCCTGAAATTCGCAAGAATCTCGTTTCTGGTTCACTGTTGAACAAGCATGGATTTAGGATGGTGTTCGAGGCTAACAAGGTTGTCGTGTCAAAGTCAGGGATGTTTGTGGGGAAGGGATATGTATCCAATGGGCTTTTCAAATTAAATGAAATGATTGTAAAGCCGAAAATCATGAATAAAACAAATGCTTCTTTTGTTTATGTGCTTGAGTCTTCCAATTTATGGCGTAGTAGACTAGGGCATGTTAATTATGGTTCTCTAAAGAGACTAATTAACTTAAATCATATACCCACATTCCAGATTGATATCAAACATAAGTATGAGACTTGTGTTGAGGCAAAAATTACAAGGTTATATTTTCAAACGATTGAAAGGGATACAAAACCTTTGGATATGATCCATAATGATATTTGTGATTTAAAGTTTGTACCAATGGTGTGATAAGTATTTATTACTTTTGTCGCTGACATCTAAAATCTTTGTATGTGTGTATTTTCTTAAGAGCAAAGACGAAGCTTTAGAGAAATTTATACTCTATAAAACTGAAGTTGAAAATCAGCTTAGTGGGAAAATTAAGTTGATAAGAAGTGATCGTGGTGGTGAGTATGTAACACCTGTTGGTGAATACTGTGCACAACATGGAATTAGACATGAAGTCACTCCAACATATTCACCTCAGTCAAATGGTGTGGCTGAAAGGAAAAAGCGTACCTTGAAAGAAATTATGAATGCAATGTTAATAAGTTTTGGGTTGCCTCAAAACATATAAGGAGAAGCCATTTTTTCGGAAAATTACCTTTTAAATAAGGTACCCGGAAAGAATGAACAAAAGACACCGTATGTGCTATGGAAAGGAAAACGAGCCTTCCCTATAAATACCTCATGTGGGGTGTCTTACCAAAGTGGCCATACCTACACCTAAGAAGGTGAAAATAGGTCCAAAAACTGTTGATTGCATTTTCATAGGCAAAGCACAAAATAGTAGTGCTTATCGATTTCTAGTGTATAAGTCTGAAATCCTTGATATACACAAAAATACGATAATGGAATCAAGGAATGCGTCGTTCTTTGAACATATTTTTCCTTGTAAGTCCGACGAGGGACCATGTTCGTCTAAGCGAACGTATGAGACTATGAATGAAGATAGTCAAGATCAAAACCAAGAACAAGAGGTTGAAGATGAACCTAGACGCAGCAAGAGATAAGGATAGAAAAATCTTTGGGTCTAGATTTCCTTACTTATTTGCTGGAAAATGAACCTTAAAGCTTCAAAGAAGCCATGAACTCTCCAGAAGGCCCTTCATGGAAAGAAGCCATCAAAAGTGAAATTGATTCCATCTTACAGAATCATACTTGGGAACTAGTGGGTCTTCCTCCGAGTAGTAAACCACTAGGATATAAGTGGATTTTCAAAAATAAAATAAAATTAGATGGAACAGTGATAAATTTACAAAGTAGGGCTTCCTTGTAATTAGAGCTCTACGAAACAAAGGAAGGTCTTGATTACTTTGATGCTTGCCTCCGATGGCGAGAATAAATTCCATAGGAATGGTACTTGCAATTGTTGCATTGCGGAATTTCGAAGTTCATCAAATGGATCACGACCATTGCATTTCTCTGATAGGGATCTAGATGAAGAGATCTACATGAAACCCCGATCTAATGGTTTTATAGCTCGAAACCAAGAAAAAGAAAATCTATAGGTTGGTGAAGTCCCTGTATGGCCTAAAGCAAGCACCAAAACAATGGCATCAAAAGTTTGATAGTGTTATGTTGGCCAATGATTTTAAAATCAATGAGTGTGATAAGTGTGTATATGTCAAAGATACAAAAAATTGCTACATTATACTGTGTCTGTATGTTGATGACGTGCTCATTATTGGTAGTGGTGATAAAATGGTCAAATCTACTAAGACTATGTTAAGCACAAGGTTTGACATCAAAGAAATGGGACTTGCTAATGTGATTTTACGAGTTAAAATCTTAAGAACCTCTGATGGACTAGTTCTTAGTCAATCATATTATGTGGAAAAAATACTGAATAAGTTCAGTAAAGATGATTCTGGTGTTAAGGACTCCCTTAGATGTAAATCTTCACTTGTCTAAAAATAAAGGTGAGAGTGTATCTCAATTGGAGTATTCTAAGGTGATTGGAAGTCTGATGTATTTAATGAGTTGTACAAGACCAGTTATAGCCTACACAATTAGTAAATTGAGTAGATACACGAGTAATCCAAATGATGATCATTGGAAAGGAATTATAAGAGTATTAAGATACTTGAGATATAGTCGTGACTATGGACTGCACTATACTAGATATCCAGCAGTACTAGAAGGATATTGTGATGCGAACTGGATATCTGATGCTAAAACTTGAAGTCAACTAGTGGATATACATTCACGCTAGCAAGTGTAGCAGTATCATGGAAATTCTCAAAACAAACAGTTATTGCCCGATCCATAATGGAATCTGAGTTTATTACTTTAGATAAAAGTGGTGAAGAGGTTGAATGGCTAGAAACAACTATAGAGGACATTCGAGGTGGCCCAAAAGCTGATGCCCGACTATAAGCATTCATTATGATAAGTCCAATGCCTTTATAGAGCGAGCCTGAAATATAATGTATACTTGTTAAGTCTACGAACACATATGTCGAAGAGACATATCTTGTTAGACAATTAATCTCAACTGGAGTTATTTATGTTTACTATATAAAGTCAAAGGATAACTTTGCGGATCCGCTAACCAAAGGGTTGAATAGAGAATTAGTTGAGAAATCATCTAGAGGAATGGGACTAAAACCCATTAAATGAGGAAATTAAATCTGAAGGCAGCCCTAGTTGATTGGAATTTAGATCTAGGTTCAAAGGGACAACCTAATTGTAAATACTTGTTTGGATCATTGTGGGGGTTTAACCTCCTAACCATTCCTATGATGAAAAAGTAATACTCGTTGGAGGTGAGGTTAAGCTATGCCTTTAATGATTCTAATGCGTCGAGAAATCTGAAAGGAGTATTGGAGGATACTCATAGTTAAAGAATCACTGTCATGTGAGAGAAGAATTAAGCTTCAAAGGGAGAATTGTATTGGGCTGAATTCTTTGAAACTCTTACGAGAACCCGAGAGAGTGTCCATGGCAGCAGACATAACGGTGAGGAATTGGGTCAATGCCGGAAGAGGTCTGTGTGAGATATATCATCATTTACATAAGCGATGAGAGGTTCCCGAGGACATCATTAATACACCTTCAATCGAGTAAAGTAAATATATTCTTATAAGGAAGGTTCAAATGAAGTAAAACCTACCTATCTATGTAGGTTCCAGTAGCGACTTTATCACAGGTTGAGTATGGTGTTTTTGGCGATTCAATCATGTGGGGATTGTTCGTTTTTAAACGTTTTGTAACGGTTTTAAATCAGTATAATAAGTACGAATGAATTGTATATTTAATTTTCAGTTTTGGTTTTTGCATTTTAAATGGCCTTTAAATTATTATTAAATGGTTTTTAATTTTTGTTTTGTAACCTTTGTTTTCAAAGTTTATATATAGCCTTGGGTTTTCCTGTAACACCCAGGAATTTGTATAGGTATAAGTTAGGGAAAATAATAATGACAGGAATTTGTATAGGTATAAGTTATGGAAAATAATAATGATAGGAATTTTTATAGGCATATGTTATGAAATTAATAATGGTAATTCAATTAGTAATTAATTAATTACCTTAATGAAAGGACGTTATGAAAATAATAATGGTAATTCAAGAAAATAATAATGGTAATTCAATTAGTAATTAATTAATTACTTTAATGGGAGCGTTATGAAAATAATAATGGTAATTCAATTAGTAATTATTAATTACTTTAAATGAAAGACGTTATGAAAATAATAATGGTAATTCCAATTAGTAATTAATTAATTAATTTAATGAAAAGGGGTAAAAAGGTAATTTCTAATAGATACCTCAAGTATAAATTGGGTAAGAAAGAAAATCATTTCTATTCTTCTTTGAATTTCTCTCATTGAATTGCAGAATTCAGAAGGGCGATGCATTTCGGATCTAGGGTTTGAAGAACAAATTTCTACAGGTAGATCTTAACTTTTATTTTATTTTTCTAGATTTCTTTGATGTAGATTCTTTAATTTTTCTTTCGAGTTTAGATGAACCTGAAGAAATCAGTTTAGATTCCTCGTCTTTTAAAAAAATAATAATAAATAAAATAAGGATTGGTGGTGTCATATTGAATTACTTTGAATATGAGAATGAAAAAGTATTTAAGGATAATTTTTGAAAAAAAATAAAATAAAATAATGATAAACAAATAGGATAAATTTGAAAAGGCTGAATTTTGTATAAATATATGTATTTGATAAGTATTTAAATATATATGTATTTTGGCAAGTAAATATTTTATTAAGGATTAGGGGAATTTATTTGATAAGGAATATGATTAGAATAATTATTTAACAATTATAGGAAATAAGATCCGTTAATAATACTTGTTGTCAAGTATGATATTGTTAAGAGTAAAAGGCTATGTATATTGTGTAATAATATAATTTGTAAATAAGTATTAATATTATTTCTTTCTAGTAAAGATTTGGATTCGGATTAAGAGCATAAAAATAAATAAATTATTAAAATAAGATCCGAAATGAATATGAGTTTTATAAAATTTGTAAAAACTACCTAATTCAAATAGTTATCATTTGAACAGTTGTCAATATGTTTGAGGTGAACAAAAATAATATAATTGTTAAGAATATCAAATTAGGAAAGTTTTAAGAATAAATAAGTAATGATGATAGTTTCTTTCTTATTATTTTAGGATAAATATTTCATTGGTGAAATTCTGGATTAGCTCTTTCAAAGCTTTTAGTACTCCTTTGAGGTAAGGAGTTCCTATCTGACTTTTCGAAAAGAATTATTATTTTTTATATATATGTACGTGTAAGGGATATTAATCTGATTTTTAAAAAAAAAAAAAAGAAAATTGTTTGTTTTACTTCATTTGAGGGATAGAAAAATTGTTTTAGTTGAATTATATATAATCTTGGTTTGTGAAAAGTTTTACTTTTTTATTTATTTGATTATCCATGGATCAAAAAAGTAGTTTTGTGTGATTGTACTTTTGAGATTTGTTTTGTTTACGAAAGAAAATGTGGATATATGATGTTTTGTAATTTGAACTTTCGAATGAAATATTTGACTCTGCTTAGTTCGGCCCTGTCAACGGGAATAATAGTTGACATTATTTATTGCCTTAATCAGCGGGATATAATAGTTGACCTTTATTCGGTATTGTCGGCGGGATATGGATTGACACTTTCACGTTTTCTTGGTGGGAATATGAGGTGATTTGAACCACAACCTCTAGGGGTTTGGTTAGAGTTCTGTCTTAATGGTGTTTGGTTGAGTCCACCTTAAAAGGAACAATTTGCATTAACCGCTGCATTTAAAAGAATCACATAGCGGCACCATTTGATATTTGATGACCGGAGAAAAATATATTTGAAATGTATTTGATTTTGGATTTGATATGAGGAGTGTTTGAATCGAAATTTGATATGAAATTGTTTGGATCACATTTGATGAAGCGGTTGAAATGGATGTGAGAATATTTTTAGTATATTTTGTTAATGTTCAAACTTATTTTGAATCAAAGTTTTGATGAAAAACATCTCTATTGTTATATGATTGAAAGATTTTTGATCAAGCGTATTAGTATTTCTTATTGAGCTTTAGCTCACTCCCATTCGTTGACATATTTGGTGCTGGTTTCGAGGAGTGATGGCTAGGTTGAGGTTCGTCATCATTAGAGGATTTGATTAGAACTTTATGTTGGATCATGTTGACTCATAGAAGTTCATGTTTATGAAATGTTAGGTTTTTGAAAGTTAATTGAAAGTCACTTGGATGAACATTCCTTTTTATATTAGTACAAGTTGGATTTGAGATCTCAAAATATTGTTATATTCTAAACAACATATGACATGCATAATTGAGATTTGAATATTTAGAAGTAATTTTTATCGGCGTAATTTTGAATTTGGAGAATTTATGAATTTAGAAGGTTGCGCATTTACTCTGAATATGTGATTAGTAATTGGACAAAAATCCAGTTACAAGAAAGGTTAGTGTCGTTTCACACTTCAAACCTTCGGGCTAAAGGCTTGAGGGTGTGAATTGACAGTCATGCCCCTAAGGTGGGTTTCGGGGCGTGACATTTCCTTTGTGAAACAAGCTTTTTCAGTTGTGTTTTACGTATAATATTACAAAAAAACTTGTTAGTGGGGGTGATAGAGTAAAGGTGTTTTTAAGGTTCATTAGAGGAATTTTGGAGGTGTCTTATCCGAAATTTTTATTGATTCGTTGTATCTTAGAAGACGAACGTTGCAATTGAAACAAGCACCATGTGTGGAGAGAATTCATCTTAAGGACATTGTGGAACACATGCCTCGAATATAAAGATATTGTATTTGTTTGCTTAATGGTTTATTATTATGTTCATAATTTTATTCATTTGTTATTTGTTATATTTGTCTGTTCAATTGTGCTTACTGGTTTTCTAATAGTATTTTCCTTTCTCATTCTCCTCTCCTCTCTCCTCTTCTCTTCTCATCGTTCTTTCTGGTAATTTTCTCTTTTCAATTTTTTTTTTTTGATGAGTATTTCTCTTTTCAATTATCTCTCTGGCTTTCTTTTTTTTTTTTTAAATAAATTATATATTTTTTCCAATTCTTGTAATGGTGAAGATTTCAATTGTTTGTGTGATTGTTATTTTATTATTATTATTGTTTAATTTGTTTATGATGGGAGAATGGATCCATGGAATGAAGCTGAAAGGACTTTTTCTGTATTGGCTAGAGCTGTGGAATGTGTTGTGATGGAAGGAAAAGTAGTTTATTGAATTTTGATAAATTCAAATTTTTGATTAAATTTTTATTGAATTTAAATTTTGGTTTTGTCTTTTATTTGGTTGCTTCTTTGAATGTTTATTGAATTCCAAATTCGTTGTTAGAAATTTTCCCTTTTTATGAAAATCCATAACCGGAAATGTGTGAGATAATTGAGACTTAAAAGTTCAAAACTTTCCTGCCAAGTTTATGAAATTGAAGGCCTAATCTCTGTTACTAGTTATATACTGGGCTATCTAATCAGAAATTATCTAATCCGAAATTAATTTCTGCATTCTATTTTCAACTTAATATTCCTTTTCAATCCTGGGTTAGAAAAGTTTGCATTACAACATTGTTCTGTTGGCTTAGGTGTGAATAACTGGATTTATTACTCACAATACTTGGTTTCAGTTCTCTTTGGCTAATCAATGAAGAGTTTCTATGACATGAAATGGTAAGGAAGAATAAAGCTTTGAAACCCCCTGATCCATATTCTTATTTTTCAGTTTGGATACTTGAATTTGCTCGGGTTCTCCATCGATCGGATTAAAAAGGTTAAAAATGATTTTCTCATATTTAGTTTCCCTTTGAAAAAATATGAAAGAAAACAAAAGATAAACAAAACTAGTTAAAAATTTATACATTTTAAAATTATTTAATCTTTACATAGAAAAGGACAACTAATTTAAGCGAGTTAAATATAATCTATGAAAACAATTTATTAAATTTAAATCAATTTTTTATTTTCCTTCACTTTTACTTTCTTTCTAGTTTCTTTTCCATTATCTTTCTCTCACATTTTCCTCAATTTTTTTTGGGACCAAAAAACACAATCTAAGTTTATCATTTTTGGTAGAGAACATGATGATTATTGGGTCATGTTTATTTATAATCAGAGCAACTAATACCAAAGAAATGACGTGACTTGAAAACCAAAAAAGAAAATCTTTCAAATGATTAAAATAAACTCTTATCTAGCTTTAATCTATTGGTTGAATATGTAGAAGATTTTTTTTTTTTTCAGTCTCAAATATAATGTCTTGTAATTTGTATTTAATGAATGGAGAATTTGGTCATGTCCTGTAGGGAAAATACCATTATACATTGCTGGTTTTAGTTTGATATATTGGTGAGGCAGGCAGATTGATTATTTGACTTATACAAGTACAGAAGGTGCCATTACTGCTGTATATATATTGCTTCATACTAGCGGACATTTTTATAAATTCTGAATTCTAATCACTGTTTATCTTATTTCCACAGAGAGATGTAATTTTATTTGCATAACCATATTTATGCACATACCTGTAAATTTATACAAATAATTGGAATTTGAAAATACTAAAATTTTATTTGCCAAATATTCCTATTATTCTCACTTGCTCATCATCATCAGACATTTTGATACCTCCTCAAACAACAAATCAAAGCCCTCTTTCTTTCTTAAAGGTAACTTTATTTATTGCCTGTGGACTCATAGGTTGAATCAGCTCCCGAAAACTTGAGCCTTCCTACTTCATTTTTTCCACAGCATCCATCTTTTCACGCATCATCTTCTCAAGCTTATAGGTAGTTAGGTAGTTTTTGGGAATACAGAATCCAAAACATTTGTTATCCATCTCTGTCTAACCGTCCACCATTAAATCAACAACTTATTTTTTCATGGTTGCTATCCTTTGGATCCAATCATCAACCTTATGAGTACGCTTCCTCTGATGTTCCTCTTCAAGCTCCACCTTTTCCATCACATCCTCATAGACAGCCATAAGTGTTTTCATTCTAGTCTCCAAAAAGGAGAGAATCTCTAGCAGCTCATAGCTACAAGGAGGGTCTTTCAAGCAACACCATAAGCATTTGACAATCTCCCACCCTAGCACTATGAATTCCATGGCCAAATCAAGAGCAGGGATTGAGTGGGAGAAAAAGCGATGATGGAGATATGATGATACAAATTTCAAATATTGTCTTTGGAATATAAATAGGAAAAGATATAAATATAAATTATATTTATTAGGAATATAAATATTGTCACACATAAATGATTAAATTTCCAATGATGTTCCTTTTTATATATTTTCCTAATTAATCATAAAAAATTCAAGAAAAATTTATGTGTGACAATATTTATATTCCTAATAATTTATATCTCGAATTTCAAATTCTGTCTTTGGAATATAAATATTTCAAATTTCCATGATCATACTTTTCCATGGTGAGTGAGACAGAATTTTGTCCTTGGAATACAAAATCAAAATTAATGGATTCTTACTAAATGGTTCATTTGGTACCTTCCATAATCTTTTGATAATAGAAAATTGTTGGAAATTTGTATTTATATTCCAAAAAATACTTTATAAATATTCCAAATTTCCAACAATTTTCTATTATCAAAAGATTATGGAACAATCAAAGTGTAACCATTTTAGTAAGAATCCATTGATTTTGATTTGTATTCCAAAGACAAAATCTCCGTCTTCATCATCATGGAAAAGTATGATCATGGAAATTTAGAATATTTATATTCCAAAGACATAATTTGAAATTCGAGATATAAATTATTAGGAATATAAATATTGTCACACATAAATTTTTATTGGAAAAAATGAAGTCGGAAGGCTAAGTTTCTGGGAGCTGACTCAACCTGTGCGTCCAGAGGCAATAAATAAAGTTACCTTTAGGGAAGAAGGAGGGCTTTGATTTGTTGTTTGAGGAGGTATGAAAATGTCTAGAAGATGATGTTGAGCAAGTGAGAATAATTGGAATACTTGGCAAATAAAGTTTTAGTATTTTCAAATTCCAATTATCTGTATAAATTTCCATAATCTTTTGATAATAGAAAATTGTTGGAAATTTGGAATATTTATAAAGTATTTTTTGGAATATAAATACAAATTTCCAACAATTTTCTATTATCAAAAGATTATGGAATAATCAAATTATAACCATTTTAGTAAGAATCCATTAATTTTGATTTTGTATTCCAAGACAAAATCTCCGTCTTCATCATCATGGAAAAGTATGATCATGGAAATTTGAAATATTTATATTCCAAAGACAGAATTTGAAATTCGAGATATAAATTATTAGGAATATAAATATTGTCACACAAATTTTTTCTTGAATTTTTATGATTAATTAGGAAAATATATAAAGTATTATGAGTTAATCATTTATGACATCTTATATTCCCAAATAAATATAAATATATTATATTCTATTATATTAGGTAATATTTAAATTTATTATATGTATCTCTTATCATCTTTTTCTCCACTCAGTCCTGCTCTGATTTGACATGATTCAGCAGATACTGGGGAGTTGTCGAATGCTGGTTGGTGTGGACCTCACTTGTGGCTTTATGACCTCGGGAATTCTCTCACCCAGCTGTGACACTGTGGTAATGGGTGATGAAAAGTCGGGCTGTTTTTATCAGGCGCCAAATGCTCTCCCAGGAATGTAATTCGATCTAAGATCATATGTAAAAAACCAGTGTGATTAATGATGATTGAGAGGATGGATAACAAAATGTTTTGATTCTGTATTTCTATTTCTTCTGTGAGCAGGTGATACGTGAGTGGATCTGTGGAATGAGTGATCAAGTTTTCGGAATTTGATTAACTAATAGTCACAGACTGTGTGAATTTCATTAGGGGAGTGGTTTGTTGTTTGAGGAGAATATCAAAATGTCTGCGAAGATGATGATAGGCAAGTGAGAATAATAGGAATATTTGGCAAATAAATTTTAGTATTTTCAAATTCCAATTATCTGTATAAATTTACAGGTATGTGCATAAATAAGGTTATGCAAATAAAATTACATCTCTGTATGGAAATAAGGTAAGCAGTGATTAGAATTCAGAATTTATAAAAATGTTTGCAAGTATCTGATATATCTGATAATAATTGTTGTTACGCGATCGTCTAACGTCAAGGCGTCGGAAATGTGAGACACAAAAGGGTGATCTGGCGGCGGTGGTTGGCGACCTGATGATTAAGTCAGCAAAATCTGAGAAGAAATGAACGAGTTCGCACAATTGGGATTGCATACCCCCTCATCTTGGGAATCCTCCTGATTTATAGAAAGCGCTTCATGAATCCCTCCCCCTTTTTCTTCGGAAAGAATCTCTTTTTCTTAAGAACAAAATCTGTTTTTCCTTATCAAAGACTAATTCTTCCTTATTAAAGATTAATCTTCCGAGAAGTAAGGGCTTTGGAAACTAGGAAATTCGTGGATAAATACCTTTTGCGAATTTCCCGCCTTTATCCATTTGTCCATAGTGAACTTGCCATAAGCAGGAGGACGGCCTATTGGGGGACTTGGAACTCTAGATGGGCTGCCCTGAGGCTGGCCTCTTAGAGGACACCTAAACTTTCATAGACGGACCTCCAAATTTCCCGTCTAGGTAGTACCTATCAGTTTTAATATGGAAGGTGGGTTTGGACCACTTCATATCGTAGGCCAATTCGAACCATGAACCTAGCTAGCCAGGCCCTGGGCCCATTGAGTAGTAGGTTTAAAACCCACGGCACTCACAATGCCCCCCTTTTTCCCACTTCACATCCTAGCTGAGGAAAATACTGTAGTATTAAATGTTGAATGTCGAGAGAGTTGAATGTAAGGAGGTGATAGCAGTTTTGTTTATGTTTTCTCTGAGTTTTCTGATTTATGAGATTTTGCCTTTCCTGCGCTTCCGTGAACTTTCCTTTCAAAGGCCTCGAGGAACTCTTGGCATTGTCGATTTTACTACGGTAGTGTTAGCATCTCAAACATAACTTTTATCGTTGGTTTGTTTTAGTGTTTTTGTGGTTGGGGGTGTCCTACTAGGTTATGCGAAATTTTTTGGTTCGCATTTTCCTAGGTTTTGTCATCGGTGGGATGTAAAACCTATGGGGGGATTTATTTTATCTTGCGAGGGTTTCGTTTCCACCTTCGCTTAGTGGACCTTAAGTTGACCCCTTCTTCTGTCTTTTTTTTTTCTTTTTTTTATTAATGGCAAGAGGTTTCCAACAGTCAGGTTGGGCGTCGGAGAAACGCCTACTGCAAGCAGTCTAGTTATTGCTATGTTTATAGAAGAAGCCGGGTTGCTCTGAGATAGGTTCCTAATCGGTCTAGATATGTGGGAACGACTTGACTACCTCGAAGCTTTTAGGGAGCGGATACGCCATCTACTTGCGGTGGTCGCTCTGAGGACCGCTTCCACAGTCCCATGATTATTGGCCGGTTTTGCACTTCTGGGCACCTCTACACTCGTACACTGAATGTTTTAAATTATAACGAGTTGCGAGTGTGTTGAACTCTCTCTACCCATTCGTTTATCTATTAGTAGAGATTTGTTTCATTACACTTTGAAGCTTGGGGATCGAGGCCGCTGTCTATGTTATTACAGTCCCTGATGCAATTTATGTAGAATACAACTCCCCCAAATTGAAGGTGAAAGGGGTTGTCTTGGTTAGGGGCCCGTGGCACATGACACTTGGCTCTCCAAGTCTCCCTTTTGATATGAATCAGTCCCTCTCATTCCCAAGTCTGTTTTAGTTTTGATGTAGCTCATATTTGTCAAAGCAGTTTTCTCTATTGACATGCCTTTGTTTTCTTGATGATTCGTAGGTAGGCGCAGGTGAGGCCGGCTGGTCAATTGGGTGGAGAAGGCAAGACTGGACCACATTAGCCGGTTGCTTGAGATAGCAAAGAGGGAGCGTAACCACGAGCTCCTTCTGTCAGTGAAAAATCTGCAGGAGCTAGGCGCCAGTCCTTTCCTATACATAATGCATGTTCAGATCCTTTTGCTCCAGGCGCGAAGGGCTAGCACTTCGTCCTCATGGATCTTCTGAAGCTAATATCAGGGAGCACTTCGCAAGAGGAATCTGCTCTAGAGCCTCTTGTTCGTGGGACCTTCACCCTTGTCATGCAGATCCCGAGCTTTGCCTATTACCTTTGGTGGCGAGATTCACAACCTGCTTGACGGCTGAAAGAAGAAGAAAAGGAAGACCGGACAAGATAAGGTTATCAACACGGGATTTGAGGGGTTTGTGGACTTGACAAATCAGATAGTTAGCTAGTCGGCTAAAGAAAAGGAAGCTAAGATGTCTAGCCTTGCTGTTGGATTTGATGTGTGGATGCAAACGGCGCGGCGCTATGCGGGAGGCTACCCGCAGCTCCCGGGGTCGAGCGGAAATAGTTTAAGCAGTCTAGTCCCTGTGGGAGAGTTCGAGATCAGCCCAACAATGATTCTTGTGGATTCTCCATAGCGAGCTCCCTGGTGCCCTACGGTGCAGGGGGTGCGCTGAGGTGCCTCCCAGGAGGCTTGTGTGTCGTTGGAGGATGGGGCTCCAGTAGGAGAGCCTCCCCTTAATGATGAGGTTGCAAATGAGGCTCTTCCTGCAGAAGAAGTGGGTGGCTTGCCGCCTAAGGCCAGACGACCTAGCCTCAAACTTTCTAGGGCTCGGAGGACAAGGCCGCCCGACAAGCTGATACTTGGCTAGTATGTCAAGCCGCTTATCTTCTGGTGGACGCACCGACACCTGATCAGGGAAGCTACCCGGTTACTCGTCATAAAATGCAACCCTTTCGATATGAGGGATTCTTCTGGCCCCGATCTACGCGATCTCACCCCAACCTCCGTGTCCCGACACGGTGGCTCACTGCTCGAGGAGTACTCCATCACCCCTTTCCCCCAACTACTGGATAAGGGGTCCTATCGCTGCGGTGGTGGAAGACGATGGATGCATATCCAAGAATCACAGACTTCAATGAGACGGCCGATTTAGGTATGATCCCACCTCTAATGTTTAAGCATGGGTTTTGTCTGATATATTTCCCTCTAATGCTCATTACAGAGTCAGTTGTCACCACCGCTCTAACATGGCTCGCACTGAGGGAGCTTCGTGCCAGCTGGGAGGACTCCGGCGCGCTCTACGTCAATGATCCGCCACCCCAAGCATCGACGGCCCCAGAAGAATCCTTGTGCGCGCGGGGTCCCGATGCCCAGACATCGGGAGCCAAGGCCAAGGAGAGGGCAATGCAGAAGACCGTAAGCAAGGAGCCATAACGCGCTGGGCGAGGAAGGTCACCAAGTTGCCCGACTTCGCTGCCACGCAGTTGTGCGACGCAAAGGTAAAGGCGATGATGATTCCTAGGTTGGTGGTCCAAGATGCTCTTAATGGTCAGGAGGAAGCTCAGGCGTAGCAAGGAGAGGAGGCCGCCAAAGAGAAGGTTGAGGCCGCCCGCCCGGGAGGCTGTTTCACATCTCCACCTCGCTACGGGAGATCAAGTGCTGGCGACTAGATATCATCCTTCTTTCACTCCTGCCGATAGTAAAGACAAGGGAGTGTCAGCTGAGGATTACCAGGCGCCCATGAGAAGGTAATTTTTACTACTTGATACTTCGGTTTTGTGCATTTTTTCAAACACAACATTTTGTGGAGGACTTGAACTGTGAGATCCCAGATTTATGCTCGACTCTTTCCGAATTCTGCCGCCTCGAGCTCCTCATTGCGGGAGTCCAGCGCCCCCCGATCCCGGCCACCGGCGTCATCACAAATGGCCAATACCGAGCGCGTGCCATGCAGAAACCTGAAGGAGAATGCTCACCTGAGGACTGTGCCGACTCTAATCCTCTTTATCTTTCCTCTTTCATGGAAATTTCGTAGCGGGCTTCGTTGGGCCACCATAACATAGTGCTTTGTAATCACGTACACCACCAGTATTTTTTAACGTAAATATGATTTACGGTACTCTTATGCACCGAACTTTATTATTTCTCAATTAATATATTTAATACACGATTTAGATATAATTCCTTCAAAGAGCTGACAGAGGCTAGCTCTCTCTTAAAAAGATGTCGGTAGGTTTATAGCCACAAGTCTAGTTTTTTAAAGTGTCAATAAAGCTTAGAGCCATGTTGGTCTTTGAAAGCAAGAGCAGTTTAAAGAAAACTTTACTGGATAATACATTTTAAGGTGCATAGCATTCCACATTCTAGACCGCAGGCACGTAAGATGTGTACCATAGATCTTCGTCGTCAAGACATCAAGTGGGGATGAAGAAACACGTTGGAGAGTTTCAGCCTGGGCCGATGTCTCACGTGTCGCCAGTGCAAAGGTCGAGTACTAGAGGCCAACCCGGCTTACTTCCAAACTCGGGAGGTAGCCGAGTGGAAGTAGAGCACACGCAATGCATTTTGTGACTCGCTGCCATGCATAATCACGAGGTGATCAGATAGCTGCATAGTGATAGTGGACCATCTTACTAAGCTCAAGCACACTTTCGGCTGTGCCTTGACCTCTGATCAGAGGCGATCTCATCACAGAAAGATTGCCGTCCGATTTGACAGACGAGGTGTATCTATAGTATCTGATTGGGGATCCTGGGCCACGCACTCATGGAAAGTTTCATGAGCCATGGGGACACAGCTGGATGAGACTGATAGCTTAACTTTCTCATCCCCAGACCGAACGGTCAGGCCGAGAGAAATCCATCTGTATTCTTTGGCATAGCACAAGATGCTGGCCTCGATCTCAAGGGTACTTCGAAGAGCATTTACGCTTTAGTGGAATTCGCCTACACAACAATAGTTACCAAACGAAAGCATACAAATGGAGACCCTATGAGGCACTCATGGGAGGCCTGGCCATCTCCGGGCTTTGTTTGACTGAGGTGGGAGTGATAGAACCACCATGGGTCCCGATTTGGCCAGACACCTCTAAGAAGCGTGGATTTGACATTTAAAGTGTTCCTCTCAAGGCTCAGCCCGTTAAGAGCCACGCCAAACGATGAAAGAACCCCTGTGAGTTCGAGGTCGGGGATCAGTCATCTCAAGGTGATGCCTAAGAGAGGAGTGGTCAGGTTTGGCAAGCGAGGAAAATTATCGCCGAGATTTACTGACCTTCGAGAAATTCGAGAGGGTAGGCACTGTTGCTTAATGACGGCTTTCCCTTTAATTCCAGTTTATCTGAAAGTGTTCATAGGGTATTCATGTCTCCATACTTCTAAGTACACTCCAAACTGACCTACGTGGTGATCGGGGGGGAGAGCTTGTCGTTGATGACGGGACCTTCAAGGAGTGACCGAGATAACATGGATAGCCCGAGGAACGTGCCTTTATGCAGGCAAAGACGTGAGGCTAGTAAAGGTAAAGATAGGGCAAGTATTCAAATGTTGAAGGAGGATATGGGAACAACATGAAGACAATGTGCAGGTCAATTATCCTCACTTACACTCGAGGATGAAGAGTATGTTTTAGTCATTCGCATTAAAATGATCGCTGTGATATTCATGATTTGAATGTGTATGTGTGTGAATTTCGAGGACGAAATTCTCGCTAATAGCAAAACGTGATTCCAAATTTGAATATTTAAAGCGGCATCCAGAAACTACACCGAAACAGCAGAAACTCGGGCCATAAATCTCGAATGACGAAACTAGCCTCACCGCTGATTTGTTCACAAAATCTAAATGATTTTGCATAAATTTTTGATGACAAGACGCTGATTTTCGCGATTTTCGACTAGCTGGCAGTGATCTAGAAAACGGGATTTTTTGGAGAAAAATCTTGTTTTTAGAGAATTAAGTAAAGTTCATCATCTTGAAATACCAACTTGACATTCAAATTGCTTCAGACAAAATGGACCCGAACAGTCGTGACACGTGACGCGACGTACAAGTCCTTCATGAAACTTAAGGATAAGTTAGAAAAATCAGAATTCGTGGAGCGAGCCCAATATTTCGCTGGAAGAACATAATGAGAGTGATATCACGATACATTCCAAACTTCTCTCATGATCCACTAAGGTTCGGGCTCGTTAACTCACAGACAAGAACCAAAGACACCATCTACCCTGACTGTAGAGGCTGAGCTACACACCCAAAAAATGAGATGACTTTTGAAAGATCCAAATGAGAGATTTGAGAGAAATCAAAGATGGGTCAAGAAATATGTTCTCTATGACCGATGCAATTAATACATTCTACTACGCCCAGTTATGGATCATGGCTCACCTCTATCTGATATATTGTTTGGCTTCAAATTTGATTTTTTGATGTATTGTGACTGCTGACACCAAATTCCTACATTTTGATGTTGAGGGGCTGCTCGGGAGCCAAATTATGTATTTTTATTATAGAGATGATGAGCATTTTTAAATTATGCATTTTGGTTTATTGTAGGTTGAGATGATAGGTTTAGGTAGATTGTTAGGCATAAATGCTTGAGCTACGAAGGCTGATTTGAGGTGGTACACCTTAGGAATGATTTAAGGGGCTATTTGGCTTTATTTGTTCTACTTATGAATGATTTAAGGGGCTGTTCGCTTCATCTATACCCTCAGGAATTGATATTTAAGGGGTTTTATGGGTCAAGTTTTGATTAAAAACACTCCGTAACACTATGACTCAGGTGGCTTCTGTCACGGCCAATATTAAGGGCCAATGGAGGTCACAGATGGTCAAGGATGGGCATTAGGCACATTCGGGGCCTTGAGATGCTAAAGTCATATTACTTGATTTTGAGGTAATAACATGATTTGGTTAGTCACAATCAGAGTGACAAAATGTTGATATATTGAAAAGCCAATGTATTAACACTGCCAGAATGTTTAATTGGAAATCATATATTACAATCGCCCAGATACGATAAATTGTATGGCTTAGGTGTTGTCCATATGACATCCATTACATGCGGACATGATATTAACATGCAAATTTATCATTACTTACTGCATCATGCACGGAACATCGCATTTCATGGGTGTAAGAGATGCTAGAATCTAACACCACACCAAGATTTGTGAGTGGGCTCGTACCGCTAGACAAAGTCCGTATCACACCTTATCGTAATGAGGCACAAAACCCAGGCCTGCAATAGAAAGCAAGATTAGACACTCCTCAAAGAGAGCACCTGCATCGTTTACTACACTCTACGCAAGTGAAAGTCCAAAAGAGGGTACTCAAAGCAGCCAAGAACGGACTATCTGCAAAACGCTAACACATACAAATGATTTTATAAACAAATGACGCAGACAACATCCAAAGCCGATGTTATAAACATCACTTTGTTTTAAAATGATCATTTTATGAATCCATCAATGACGTTTTTATCACACACAGGGCACGACTGCAGGTGGGGGGAGCCAAGAAAGACCCGAGGGCAGAGCCTGTGAAGATTCTGCATGGTGGTTTATGAACATCCATTTCACGACATGCAGAGAATTTCCAACCCAAGATTGCATATTCATGCTCAGAGGGAACTGGTGATGAATATGATTGTTAAGGTGAATATTGCATGTGCACTTAGAGGTGGGAGCAATCACAGAGTGGATCACACCCATCGGGCATGGCTAACACTATATATGGGATAACATTTCCTCAAAGGAAATGCGCTGATGGGCAATTCTCATCCGGAGCCGCGAGAGTGAAGAAAGCCGGCTTGTAGCTTTGTAATCATTTTTGTAAAATGTTTAAAGTAAATTCATTTTGACATGTACTAATGTATTAATGAGTGAAATTGAACTCATATGTAATTTTTATGTAAAAGAGTTGTAATTTTTACTCAAAGCCCTCCAACATATGAATTTCTTTCCCTTTCTCTTTTCACCGGGACAGTGTTGATCCCCACCATGTGCGACAACCACTCTTGTGTTCAACAAAGGATCGCCATCCTCTATTTTTCAAGATTTCAGCCGAAAAATGGGAGATAGGAGCCTTTGAATCTCTTCAAAGAATGGAAGCCTCCGTCCTTCAAACTTCTTCCATTGTGAGTCGCCGCTTTGTCTCGAAATGATTACTGATGATTCTTCACTGCTCAGGGCTCAACATTTCATCCCATTGATACACCACCTATTATTACTGATTCTTCCAATCGAGCCTGCCGACACTCACTTTCATCATCCCTTCCTCAACTCGCCTACCGCCGGCCAAACTTGATGTTATGACGGATTTTCCAACCTGAGGCCTACTTTCTGCTGGGAGGCCAAATCGTGGCCGTGCTGAGACATAGGTTAGGCTTGAACTTTGTGTCACTGGGAAAGATACATGGAGAGACGGCTTGCAGCTGCTGGCAGAAAGGTGGCTCTTCAATAGGTGATATTTATTTATGCTTCCACATTGCTTACCGCGCCTTCATTTCAATGCCGCGAACGGCCGCCTTATGGTTGGTTTGGCTCCATTTTTAATACGAGACAGGGAGAAGAGAGAGGCTGCGACTCTTTTCAAGGTATCATCTCGAAGTTTGTGTTGCAACATCAAACTCGTGTCGCGACATAAACTTCTGCCTTTCACCGGAGTCCAAAATTAATTATGTCAATGCATACGCAGAAAGATATGTCATAATCTTTTGAAGATTTCTTGAATTTATTTCACGACATTAAAGAAGATCTATTCAGTATATATACAAACTTTTCTTTTCAATCTGATTCCTGATCACCAGATGATATGGCTATTTCAATTAAAATTACTAGTAGAAATTAAGATCAGAGGTTGCTTTCCTCATGACATTTAAGTGCAAAGTGCATCACTCATACCATTTGAACATACTGCGAACTTATACGGATCATCAAATCAGAAACCCTCAAACTGAGTTGCGCTTGTTTTGTTTCATTTCTTAATTCAATATGCGATTTGCCCTAGATATTCGTATCATATTTTTACTCAACAAAGCTAATATATTTCTTCTTTTTAAAATAAAAACATATTCTCTTAATCTTTCAATTATGCATTATCATTAAAAACAAGTTAAGGAATTAGGAATTACTCCCTCAGAGTCATTTTTCATTTGCTTGAGACAAGGTGCTTCTTAATAAAATTCTTCTTAAATTACTTAGCCCATTGTCCTGAAAATCAACAACAACTGAAAGACAAAACTATTAACATATTTGAAACTAAAACATCAACCTCACAAGATTTGATCTGCCCAGATCAAAACCGAAAACTAAAAATTAAAAAAATCATGTTGACTGGGTTACCTTCCACAGTTTACTATACTTAATGTCCTTAGCCAGACGCTTGATGGACTTTCAGCATTTTTATTTGCTCTCTGAGCTATTCTTCCCAATCTGATGACTGGACGCATACTTTGTCCTACATCTTCGCTTCCTGCAATTCAACATCATTACTCTCTCAAATGAAGAAAGAGATCTTTTGGATTTGATCTCACACTACTAGGAAATGCATTCGGGATTATACATTTTGCAAGAATAAAGGCCGCCTTACTTGATTCCCAAGTTCCTTAATGAAGCATTAGTATTTGTCAAACACAATCGGTTTGCTTTGGGAAATTAATGTCGTAAAATTCTTCCTCATATTCAAAATTCTTTTGTTTTCACATTTCGCGGATCCGAAAGATCTCGATCTTCCAAAAAGATCGGGTAGTCATCCATTTCCCCACTCCGATATTCTCCTCTATTGTCCCTATGCTGCTGCTGTTGTTGTTGCTGTTGGGACCCAGGGTGAGCATAAGCCTAATGGTAATTTCATTCAAAGGTCCTGTGGCCCTACCGTGCCTCCACCATATGAAAAAGTTTTCATGGTTCCCCAAAGGCCGGTGTATGTGTGTCAAGGTGTTGCGGTTAGACTTAAAGGTGTAACCCCGTTTGCATTAAGGTACTATGCCTCCCTCAACCCGGGATGTACTCTCTCAACCGCCCTCAAAGACTCATTCTTCTTTCTCCTTTATCTTCAGGTATCCCACTTCATCAAGAGTGATGGCATTCTTCTCTTCCTCATCAGTTCCCCGCCTGTTCATAACTCCATCTAGCCATTTCTATGGTCACATTCTATCTAGTCCAATAGTTACCACTTCCCCTCAGTTTGCTGCTGCTCCCTGAAGCTTTAGATGGAGCCTTATAGTTGCACATTCGCAAGGTCTTCAATCGATATACTCAGATCCTCTCGTGATTTCTTCTTTAAAAGATCTAATAAAGCAGGATGCATCAATTACATTCCTCGAGGCATAATCATGGCATGATAAAAATATAATATCCGTGTGGTCGATCTATTCCATGCATGATCTTTCGAATGATAATCTCGAATCTCTCCCATGCATTATGTAGATCATTCTTCTCCTTACTAAGATAATTATTTATTTTCTCGCCAGCTGAGCTGAGGAAAAATCGTCCGTTTCATATAGGCCTACCAACTATTCCCGCGTTCACTGATCCTACTTGCAATGAATCAAACCATGTTGCCGTGCCACAACTCAATGAAAAGGGGAAGAGCCGCAGCCTGATTACTTTCGTCTCACCCTGATCACTCGACCGCAGACGATCCCTGATCACTGATATGTTCATCGTCTCGCAGGTGTCTTGTGAATTAGTGTCAAGGCACCACAGTAATCAATGCTTGCTTCAGCTCAAAATTGCTGGGCTTCAATTGCAGTTGTCTTATCAGCAGAAAGTACACCTCTGATACTTCAGCCTTCAAAAGTCCTCCATAAGATAGGCCTATGATTTCTTTCTACTTTTCTCTTCTTCTCTAGAATAGCCACAATCTTCTCGCTTTGGATTTGGCCATGATTCGGATTCTGCACTAGTGATCCTTCTCAAATTCCGTAGTGTTCTTCAATTTTAGTGCTCCAAAGGCGCCAGACCGCTTTCAGTCTTCTAGATGCATTTAAAATCTTCCCTAAATAGAAACACACGATAAGATCACCGTACCTAATTCATGTAAATAGAATATTTCCATTAAGCCTATATGAAAAATGTCAATAGCTTCTTCAAGCACGCTATTAAACTATTTTTTGTGATTTTCTCAAAAATAATATCAAAAAGAAAATGTCCAAATTAGTAAATCTAAGAGTTAGAATATTGATCTTGAATTAGATCATTTGATTCTGAAAGCGCCAGAGATCCCAGTACACTAAATGATATATACAAATTTATCACACTATTACCAAAGATTCAGCCTGTCCTCTCAAGAACTAGCGCCAAAACTTGCTGAGATCTATTTACTATGTGTATGAAAAAATGGAATCGTTTCTTTCGAAATGATTTATTTAGAATTTGTGTTTGTGGTCTATAAATCACTATATGCACAGGTCATACAAGCACAAAAGTGAATATTTAAGTTCGTAAATCATTCTACGAGGACACAGATAAACTGATCCAATCACTCCAACTATTCAAGATCATTACCATTCAACTCCACCGATATGATGATAAGAAAAATAAATGCGCCTTAGATTGAAATCTTGGAAATATACAAGTGTAAAGGCTTAAATGATGACTGGGGTTAAGGATTCACCGAGTGAGGCATACCCGGATGATGGATTGGGCCACAATAATCATCACAGATCATTTAACTATGATCACCAACCACTAATTGAAACTAATTGCCGAGATGCAAGCAGCATGGAGTTCGATTCTCCCTTAACCATACTTTCACCGATTATTGATTCATATTCATTTCGAGACATGATTCTAACCGATGATCTGCGTCAGATCCCTACTTGTAAGATTTATTGATATATTTTTCATATGCGTAGTACTTTTATACCATATCTTAGACTAAAGAATTCTCGCCTCATGTACGTGATACATATCGCAAGCCTTCGCCCACCTGATCGACACCCTCATCCTATACTTCTGATGTAAATTTCATCTCCTCGACAACTTCATCTGAATACCCGAATCGTAATCAATTCATCGTAAAGAGGAGAGACTCCTCTCTGAGCGATCAAACAAATGTTTATTCAACCTATATCTCAACTTATAAGTAAGTCGATCTATCTCGAAAGCAATCCTTCAAAGTTCATTAGTTCTTACAGTATTAGTCTACCATAAATTCACAAAGTGAACTGATAATTCACTTCTCAGGATCGATTCACTTGCTGTCAACAACACACAGGGCCTCATGAATCAGAGTGAGATACAATACATCGCATTGGGCAATATTTTAGGCAGTACTTCGAGAACGCAAATGAAAGATCAATACCGTAATAAAATAAAATTGAGCTGATTCTGGACTGCATATTTCTTCCACCTTATGCAACAAAATGACCATCGGTTTAATCTACTGAGCGAGCTAAACTTTTCAAAACTAGTTTACCGCTAACACCAACCAATCAAGAAAATTCATTTAAATTATAAAACATAGAAACACTAATAAATGAATCACCTTAAACCGTCGATAGCATCCATTACTTAGATCTCAAACAGAGAAATGAAACAATATTTTATAAAGAAATACCAACTCGACGCCGTGATCATCACACAAAACCAAAACTGCAAGATGTACCAGCGGATCCAAAGATCCACTGAGCTAAATCTACTAAAAATGGAAAATAAAAATAAATAAATAAAAATGTACAAGATTCTTCAACCACCCGTAAATCCTCGGAGCATTCCAAAGCCGCGACACGCCTCTAGAAGCGTGTATTTATGTGCTTTCTAATGCTGGGCCTGATTTCATTAATTGCGTTTGTGGATTCCTTAATTCTGGCCCACTGACTGCAACAGACATAAAAATTATGTCACGACATAGTATTTTAATACGCTTTTGTCGCCGCCTCATCTCGCCCTAGCCGTTGTATTCTCGTCACGACTGGTTTTTGAGGGCTTAAGATCTTGGATTGTGTCAAGACATACTTTGATAATGTCGCGGCATAATTTATATTCAAATACTTGTTGTTCTTATCGCAATGAATATTTCTGCGGTCGTGACACCCAAACTACTTTCACCCAACTTTCATGCCCCAGTTTTGGTCGAGTTTGTCGATGGACATAATTTTCCTTGCCGTGACAAACAATTGTTTTTCAAATTCGCAACTCGCTGCGACAAAGATTTACTTTTCAAGTCCTAGTACCATTGCCGCGACAAGAAATTCTTCGGGTCGCTGAAGATATTTTCTTTCATCATGATAGCCGCCGAAGCCGCTGTTCTACATAGAATTATGTGTCAAGTGAACATACTGATAGATCATTGCCATATTCTCATAGATCTTCTTCAATTTCACACGCACCTACTCTTTTCTATCGTGACAGAATTTTTTTTATCATTCTCATTATATATTGTCGCGACAGATAGAAATCCTTTATCGCGTACAAGTTTTCAATTTCGCTTCAACTCCTTTAATTATGTCACAACAAGAATTTCTTTGTCATCATTCACTTGCTTTGCTCATATTAAAGATCTCGATCACGACAGGAATTCACCTCCTTATGTTTATTCATCGCGATACAGAAATATTCTTTTTATGTCACGACAAAGATCAGGTTGCTTTGGTTATGAATTCGACGTTATGTCGCGACATGATTCGCTGGCAAGAACAATTCTTCCTCGAAAGCTACCTGATAAGTCGAGGAAACTTTGTCGCAACATAAAACACCGATATTCATGATTTAATTTATGCCGCTCGATATTTTATGTCATGGCTGCACTGTCTCTTGTCGATGATAGAGTTCATCCATTAGTCTTCACTTTTATGTGTTGCGAGATAGACATACGTCGACACAATTCCTTCACCATTTACCTTAAGTATGTCACTACAGATTCGTGGTTGCTCACGACTGGGCTCTTCAAAATCTTCTTCAAGTTCCTTGTCGACGCGAAAGAAAAATTTTGCATTTGTCGCAACCTGCGCTGAGTTCTTTCGCCCATGGACTCCACCCAGCCTTTGCTGCAACATCATAGCTGTCGCTACTATAAGCATCTCCCATAGACAAGCCAATTTCAGGTCGCCATTACATAAAATCAGGTCGCCACAATGCATCGCCGCATTTCCTCATGCAAGACATTTTTTCGCTGTGATCATCATTTCATTTCACTGACTCTACAAAACAAGAAAGTCAGAATATTCCAATCGCACAAATGCATTCCAAAATTATACAGTCATGATGAAAAAAATGATTAAAAAATAGACGAGTTTTACACTCATCAAGAATAAGGATGATACTACCGCATATGATCATATGAAGTCCATCATACCCACCATGTGTGAGAGTGATGATCCTACCTACCGCATATCCTATAAGGCAATGTAATGAGGATGATACGTCATCCACGCGTATCCACTCTATGAGAGATGCTGCTCAAGGGATAAGAGCCAGATAGAGATATCTCACGCGCATAAATCGCGCAAGACTCCGCTCCGACATGCCATCTCAAATGAGCCTCAAACATGCAGGCATAATGACATCGCTCGCTAGATCTCCCGATCGCCTGCGCATATTCAGGAAGCCGACATATGGTTGACATAAGACCCACACATTTACACTGGCCGCCAAAAAACTTTATGTGGAATATAAATGAAATTACTATAGAACCATATACTTTTTACATATATATCATTACCCATTCAAGAATTTCAGCATCCAAACATCTCAATATAGAGGAGTACACCGATGGGTTATGCAATCTTGTCAAAGGTACTCTCCACTCACACTCCAATGGAAGAGCTTAGCTCGCCTGTGCTTCCGCTTCCTGCTGAACCGCGGCCCAACCGTAATCCATCGCCGAGCCTCAACTAGGCCCCATCGATGATACTCCGCGATTGTCACCATGTAAGGCATGGAGCTGACTGGTGGCGCCGGGATATGTCGATGATCGCCCAAATTCCAAGGTCACCCCACGTGAAGTATCTCCTAAGACCATAGCTGAATATAAAATAAACAAAAAGTAAGCAACCTAATGATGTGTAGTGTATATGAATGTGTATGTAATAAAAAATATATTACATAGTTGTATCAATGTAATAAAACCGCTAATACCGTGTCTATGATCCAAACTCGGCTCTTATAATCCCGCGAGTATGTATGTGCTAGTACGCACCACCCCAACTATGCTTACGTGATGTACAAATCTCATAGTAATGGGAGAAAGCACAGATGAATATGCACTTCCTTCTTGTCCTCAAACAAGAAGGATCCCATCAGCGCTAAGATGAAACCACACGCACTCCGCTCTAAAGCGACCTCATCTCGCACGCCGCGGATAGCCGGTCACATAACCACCCGGATGAGATAGCGGATCCTCCGGAGCATCAGCGGTGGGTAACACCGGAAGTACTTCCTCGCACAACTCCGCTCACACGAACACACATGTCCTGTCGACCGCCGGGTCCGCTGACACGAGGCCAAGGATGATAGCAACATCCTGTAACGTGATCGTTATCTCTCCAACGAGACAAGTGATAAGTGGCCAATCGATCATGATGTGGCCCAATCGATATACACCATAAAATCCCCCGCGGATCACGTATGGACGAATGCGTATATCCATCCTCCACATACGCATGAAGGCTTTCATTTGCTGTCGAGGGTAAAGTACTTCCGAAAACTACAAGCAATGAAGAAACAAAATTTATAATTGATTATATATAAATTACATGTTACAACTGGAAATATTAATTGATAAGTAATAAAATACATACCCGCTCTATATCGCACAGTGACTTGTCCGTCCCAGAATAATTAAGACAGATGATCCAAAGGATCTCGACCAGAGTTTTCCCTTCCTAATGTCATATCTATAAACCAGATAACACGAAGGCGATAATTATTAATAAAACACATCGAGAATAGTATCAAACATAATTAATGTGTACTAATTACAGCGACAATGAATTAAAATACACACGTACATGATTGATGTCTCATTTACTTAAATAATGGACACAAGTATTTCATAATCCAATAAATACGCATTCGTACATAAGTGTTATACAAAGCAACTACAATTCCCATTACTTCACATCTATCATTGAACTTTATTTCTATTCTTACAAGACCGCCGATTGTGACTCGGTTGTTTGCATAACCCACATGTGATAATAGTTTTTCCTTTAACGCCCCATTTCATTATAACGGTTGGATTTTAGTGACATCCACTACCTATGCGCTTTACCACTGAGGTACAATCGTAGGACCATCATAAAGAGGCCACTCATCTTCATTGAATATTGGATAAAACAAACTTGCCCATGTATCATAGTACGACTGCATAGTGTAGTAGCCTTGAACAAATAACCGAAAATCAACACATTGATGTTGACATGCTGCTATAATATGGCTACATGGAAATCCATAAATCAGTGTCTTTCCACATGTGCATTTTTTTGTCATGTAAGTTGAGGCGATGCATTTGACCACTCCTTGACATGAAATCGGCCTTATATGTGATCGTAAAGAACAATTTCCATCGCATCAGCTTTAACAACACGACCTTGAATCTGAGCATCAACATATGGAGTGAACTTCTCATCAAATACTAATCTATAAGCACCTTGTTCCCTTCTTGCAACAAAGTAACTATTAAGGCGGAAGAAGGTCAACTGCATTCAATGCAAAGGAATGGTAAGCCACGAAATTCTTTAAGAACGATCGCAAATACCGACATGCTGGTTGTCATTATTGCATATCTTCGACCTCCATCATGAAAGTGCCCATAATCGAAGGGATTCCCTCAACTCACGCTGCGGCTCGTAATTCAATTCTCCCAATCAGAGTCATATTTGGCTGGAATTTGAGTTCAGATTTCATAAAGTCGCCCGCATACCAAATTCTTCAAGTGTTTATCTTGAACCGAATCAAAATCGCTTTGCAAGATGATGCATGCAAATCCTCGTGATAAAGTGTGATGGTGCAACCTAACCAAGATGAGGATCGCTCATTGCTGCCATAATACCTGGATGTCTGTCAGACATAACACAAATCCCCGTCTGTTGAGTTTCCCATATTTCTGATACATGCTAAGAACCATCCCCAACTATCAATATTCTCGCCTTCTGTAATAGCAAATGTCAATGGAAACAACTGATTATTTCCGTCACATCCCATAGCAATCAATAATGTGCCTTTATATTTCCCATACAAATGTGTACCATCAATACTCAGTATGGGACGACAATGTTCGAACCCTTCAATAGATGGCTTGAATGACCAGAACACGCATTGGAATATCTCAGTGTTTGGCATATTAGTGTCAAATGTTTTCCAAATTACAACACATCTAGGATTTGCTTGCTCTATGGCTAAGAACAAACATGACAGCTCTGTATATGATTGAGAAAAGTCACCAAATAACTGTCTAAGTGCTTTATGCTTTCCATCCAACGCCTTTTTGTATGATATTTCATATCCCCATTTCTCCATCACACTTGCATGAATAGCAGCCTGAGTCAATGTGAATTGTGCCTTAATTATTGCCTTTATATGAGCAGCAACCAAGTTTGAGTCTAATTGATGATGGTCCCGGTTCAAGCAAGGATTGACACAAGTATGCAGCCCTTTATATTTGTTGATAACAAATAAGCAAGTATCTTTCACAACCATGGCATGAAGCTTCCATAAACATTGACATTCTTCGGCCTTCTTACATCTTTAAACGAGCAATTTTGAGGATGCAACAACGACAAACTCTTGCGTGTTTCTTTAATTTTGAGTAAATCTGCGTACCCTCTTGAAATTAGATTTAGAATTAAAACTTGGCTAATTACAAATTCTCCACTGAATAACGGCCGTATGTTGCACCCATGGAGTCCAACCACTTGAAATAGTATTACCTAAGTTTCTCAACATGTTCAAATCGAGGTGTTGGTGTAAGTAATAAGGAATGTGTGGATGACCTCATCTGGGTTATTCATCATCACAAGATACTCGTGATTGCAGAGACATATATCCCTTACTCATTCTCCAAAAGTTGAAAATTTGGAATGATGATACATGTCCATCAACTTGAACATCCGCATCTCCATTAGATTCATCATCAACATCTTCATCAGCTTCTTCATAAGTTTATTTTCATCATTCCATATACCGAATATCAGCATTTAATCACATTAGGCTCCACAACCACTATCAAATTCTGCAACATTATAATTGTCGCGAACTAGTAAATCTATATGGCCACCCACATATTTATTCACTTGCGGTTGACTCGAACAACTTCAATTTACAATTCAATTTCCTCAATGCTAGTTCTGTTAACCATGTTCAACATTCGGTACACACTACTGTCATCCCATATTGGAAATGGTTGGAACCTATTTGGAAATGGTTGGAACTTATTTCCACCTTTTAGGGGATACTTACAATTAAGGACTAATTTGAACATTTGTTTGTCAATGGTTATCCTTAAGTATATCATATCACTCAATTGTTCAAACGTGCATTCAATTGGTACATCCAAAGGCATAATAACAGCTTTGTTCCCAACATATTTGACATCTGTTTCAGTCCTCAATATATTTCCATTTTAATAACATATCATGGGAATAGTTGAAACAAACATAATTGACCTGTACAAAATGGTCCCAAATAAATTAAATAATATGAGAGGTCATTATCCTTACCATTTAAACTACATTCATGAATGCTATATTCAATCACCTTGCTTAGCCAATGAATCATTTCACAACGTGTTGCTACCACCAACTTTATCACATCATAAAGAAAACAATCACCTTCTAAAAAATAAAAAGATGACATTTTAAATTGTCCTCAATTTCAAATTTAGAGTTAATACAATTAACTCTAATTCATTGTATTAATTCTCTCCTTTAAAAAAAGAAAACAAAAGAAAGCAAATGACACATTGTTATGGTATTTGCAATTGTAGTTTTTACAGGTAGATTTTTCTTCTTTTTCTCTTTCCCTCTATCATCTACAACTTTGTTATGGTCATGGTTCAATTACCCAGAAAACAGAGGGCGAGACTAAATTTTGAATTTTATGTTTAATATTATTGTGAGGTCCCCACCCTTCATCTCCAGTGGGTCCCAATCATTCTTTTCTTTTCGCTCCATGAGAGCTCGAACCCACGACCCAAAGGGACTCTACATGGAAGCACTCACTACCAACCGAGTTTAATCAGGTCCCCACCCTTCATCCCTCTTCAAAAGGGTCCCACCCATGTGTACTGTTACTGAAGGTCCTAATCGTCTCTTTCTTTCGCCTCCACGCAGAGCTCGAACCCACGACCCAAAGGGATCTTATAGAGCTGGAGCACTCTCACTACCAACCGAGCAGTCAAGTAGGAGAGTTCCCACTCTATAAGAGTCCCTTTGGGTCGGGGGTTCGAGCCTCACGAGGCGAGCAAAAGCCAAATGGGACTCCGCACAAGACTTCATGAGTAGGACCCACTCCAGCAGAGATGAAGGGTGGGGACCCCACATCTCTCTTCAGGTGGGTCCCACTCATAGGTACTATTGCCAAACAGTCCCAATCGTCATTTTCTTTCGCCTCCATGAGAGCCTCAAAACCCACGACCCAAAAGGTGACTCTTATAAGCTGGGAGCACTCACTACCAACCGAAAGCAAGTAGCCCGCCTTGGTAGTGAGAGCAGCGATCAGGTCCCTCACCATCTTCAGGTCTCACCATAGGTGCCACAGCCCCACCGGCCGCTTCATGAGGCCGGGCCTATGACCCAAAGGGACAGTGGAGCACTTCACTACCAACCGAGCCACACCGCTGGCAGCGAGAGTGCTCCCCACTTCTACAAGAGTCCCTTTCTCGTCATGGTCGGGTACCTCCGGGAGGCGAAAGAAAAGGGCGCCTGGACCCGTCAGAATGCACCCATATGAGCGGGACCACCAAGAGATGAAGGGTGAGGACCCCACAATAAAAGGCTTTATTTGTAGTCTCACTTCTTTCATCTTCTCAGTGGGTCCACTCAGTGATGCACCCACCGCTTCGCCCATGAGCCAGCAATTTGAGGCTGGGAGCACTCACTACCAACCGAGCTACTAGCTCACACTGGTAGTAGCGGTAGGAGTGCTCCCCACTTCTATAAGAGTCCCTTTCGGGTCGCGGGTTCGAGCTCTCATGGAGGCGGTAAAGAAAAGGGCGCTGGACTCGGCTGTATCAGCACTCTGTGAGTGGGACCCACCTGAAGAGAGATGAAGGGTGAGGACCCCACAATTATTTTGGTTCCAGTGAAAGAAAAATTATTCCCAAATTAAGTGTTGAACTTGTAATAGTTTTGGTTACCTAAATGGTTTGGAGTTGCTTTGATTCTAAAATCCAAATAGTGAGAAATATTAGACTTTACTTAAGCTTCTTTATTTTTCTAAATTTAGTTCCAACTAATTGAACTATGTTATTTGCCTTGCTATTTCTTGTCCCATGTGTCTCTAACAAAATTGATTTTTTTTTCCATGAAGAAAATAGGTTGTGCCCTTACCACTATTCTGGTGCACAAAGCCAAGGCAATAGAATTTTCTTCTGTTTCAGAAATGCTGCAAGTTATGGATCTTGACAATAGCACTAAGAGTGTAAAGGAAAAGGTTGCTCATCCAAAAAAGTCTGCTACCCTGTGCAAGGTGTAATGGAAACATTCTATTTCTTGATTTATCTTGTGAATGATGGGATGTGCCATGCATGTACTATTTGTCGAATAGTGTGCTTGCATCTTACAGAAATTGATAATTTACTTACCGAATATTTCATGGTTTGCATTAAAAAGCTAAACAATTTCAAATCATTTTTTTGTGATTTGTTATTGTGATATATAATTTTTAATTATAACTGCTCATGTCGGGAGAAAGATGATTATTGAATCGAATTTGTTCACAGGTTATTCTTGTTGAATTTATTGGATAAGGTTTGTTTGGGTAATTAGTTTGGTATTTATTAGCATTGAGCTTCCAAGTAAGTGCACTTTTATGGATGTTAGAGTAGAGTCTCACATCTTGATTGTTATTCATATAGCTTAAAATATTCTTTTTAGGGAAATTTAGGTTTCATCATCTTGCACTAATAATTTTGAATATAGTTAATACTTTATCATCTTCTTTTTGTTTTATGTTGCAATCTTACTAGATTAGATGGAAGTTGCATCAGTAATTCACTTTTACTAGGACTATTTGGCAAGGAATGTTAGAAATTTTTTAGCAGATATGGTCGAAGCTAGTTAAATCTAATAATTCAAGCTTCCACAATTCTTAGGTTTTCTCTCCTCTCAGTCACCCAGAGAACAATCAAAGCTCCTACTACTTACCGAGTTCTATGAAGAATAGCCAGAGTTTCCTTAATCAAGCCTTCAATTAAGGAATTTAGGACTTTAACATGAATACTTAAGCAACCATCCGAGTTATTGGAATGCTCAACAACATTAGCGTATATTTATTTTTCGACTTTATTAATGACAATCAATCTTAGTGTCTTTGTTGTCAGTAGTGGCCACAGAAGAGATTATTGTCCCTATTCGATTATTCTTTCCATGAATCAACACAACATTACAAGCGGGGAAAAAATAGTGGTGCGCTTTTCTTCACTATTTACAAAAAAACATGCTTAGAACTAATATGTTTTTGGGGATATCCTCTAACATTTTTCCAAGTCATTTACATTAACCTCTATATATACGGCCATAATTCATGTGAAAGCCACGAATTAGTGAAAGACTTGGACTTCCCAATATAATTGGTCCATGGAAGGAAACATAGAGTCATTGAAAAGAACTTGAAGAAGCACAGAAAATTTGAGTTCTATGACTCTTGTCGGGAAAAGAAGAAAGTTGCATATGGTGCAAAATGATCATTAAGGGTACAACTCTTCAATCTTATAATCTGGACAATTTTTTATAATGACAATTTTTCTCTAGATAGGCAGAAAAATTCCTTCATCACCTATCTTACTTATTAGGCAGGCCTTATTTATGAGGGGAGTAATCTATTGTAAACTTACTAATGTGCATTCTCTAGTACTCTTAGGCTCTAAGTTTTTTAGGGTGGTTGGTATTTGCTCCTCTGCCTTTTTTGCTCTCTTTTCTTTGTATACATCTTGTATACTCTGGTGCTTGGCCCTATTTTGTCAATATATTGTTCAATTTACTTATCAAAAAAAAAATTAACCATATACTAAATGTAACTTTTTCTCCAATATAACCCCCTCTTTGTAGAAAATCCATTTGAATATGTTTTGGCCTCATTTTGATTTTACTAAGGGATAATAAACAAAACAAGGTAAATAAGAAAATTGGATAAGGTAGTTTCCGTCCTTTACACATTGAGAATCTATAAAAGATCACCCACATGACAACCTAACTTTGCAATCAAATCCTTAACATGAGTAACCTTATTTATGAGGATCAATTCACTTTCTTAAGATTGATTTCCAAAACTATGATAATAACTTTGAACCATATAAGAAGCCTCTCACCAGAAGCTAACATGAATAAGATCATTTGGTAAGCCTCACAAAAGACGAGTGTTGATAGCAAACAACAGAATGTAAGATCTCCACTCCCTTGCCCTCCACACTTGCTTTATTGGGTACCATGGGCCCGGGCAAGCACCCCTAACTTGCCGGCCAGCCAAGGCCTGAGATTGGGCCCAGCGGCCAGGCCAGACGCCCGACCCGATCCTCAGCCGGATGCTGGAGTACCTCTCATATCCGGATGCCTTTTGCACAGGCAATCCTCGCGGGTACCCAGAAAGGAACTAGGTCCAGCACGGCCGGCCCAGGAACACCTTGCTAATCCTCCGCCCGGATTCCCGGGTACCTCATATCCCGGATGCCTTTTTACCCAAGTGTTTCCTCCTCCTATCGGCTACTCCACCAAACGTAGCTGCCGACCAGTTCATCATGATATAAGTGTAAGTTCTCCCATAAACCGGCCTCCTCAGATAGGAAAGCACTCCTAGTAGCGGTCCTATCGAGAAGGCAGTTACGTAAAAGGAAGAATAAGCCATCCTTCCCGAAATAAGAGCCACCTTCCCCTATCATTATGGGAAGAGAAATCATCTCTTATCAAGAAAAGCGGATCTTCTTTCTCCCTCCATAAAAAAGAGAAGCAAGACACACCAAACAGGTATGAGATTACAGATAAACCGCAGCTGGCGCTCTAGCTCTAAGTCTTCGGAAAAAACACTAACTTTGCCATCGGAGGGGCGACGGAACACCACCGTCGTCTTGTTTGTTTACATATTCTGCTGACCAAGCTGGTGAATGTAGACGATCACGACTCGAGAATTTAGGAGGCCTGGTGGCGTCGGTGCGTAGGGCAGTAGAGGCTCTCGGGGCGTGCCGGCTGGGTACCTTGGCTCCCAGTGACCTCCCAGATCTCGAGCTTTGGCTATTCTCAAACATCCCGTTGAACCGTCGGAATTCATCGCCATGACTAGCAATCCAGCAAACCTAGCCCCTGAAGACCAGTTCCTCTACTAGCGCCCGAAGTGGCAACAAGAGGCATGCGGCGGATAATTTGAATTGCCTGAGCAATTGTGAACCCGATTCTTGGAGAAAATGAGCACTGAACCCCGATTTGGGGCTGGTCGAGATCAAGCGGTGTGGGAACCTCCCCGCCCACATCTGTTTCGGAGTCGGCAATGAGGTGCGTTGCGTGAACATCGACATCACCGGCGGATAGCGAGCAATCCCTCCGGCGATTCCGACACCACGCCGTTTTCCATCCCGAGCGCCCGCGAAGCCCAATCTAGAAAAGAGCCACCTCGCCCGATCCGGCCCGGTCCATCGAGTCGCGGCGGATGCGAGAGAGAACCAACGGGGACCCGACAGCGCCTACGCCCGACTCACCCATTGTGCTTTCGATATGCGGGGCTTCCCCCTGCCAGTACCATCCATGTACCCGCCCTTCGGTACCGCCCCCGCTCCGCAAATGATTTTTTCCTCCGCCCGTCCCAGGGATCCTGAGGGACATGCTCTCCGGCTCCGCAAACGGTATATCACGGATTATGATCCTCCCAGCGGCTTCTCCGTACCACCCTTACCGCCAGTAGCCCTGTATTTCGCTCCAGGTCCATGCGATCATGCTACATTTCAACCAGGCAATGATCCTCAACACCGGGGATGACCAAATCCTGTGTAAGGTATTCCCGACCAGCCTCAAGGGCCCTGCTTTAGCCTAGGTTCACAAGCTCCCCAGAGGATCAATAAACACATTCATCGAACTATGGACCGCGTTCGTCTCTCAGTACTTGTGCTCGATCAGACAAAAGGAGAACATCAGCTCCCTCCAGTCCATCCTTAAACTGGAAGACAAGTCCATCCGAGACTTCAACGCGAGGTTGAACAAAGCGGTCCGGCGGTTGATGTTCCTGAAGTAGGGATCTACGGTATTGAAAAACTTCAGAAGAAGCTTTGGGCCCACCACCCCATTCTTCCAGTCGTTATCCCTGGACCCGCCGGCAACTATGGAAGAATTGTACTGACGTGCGGATAAATTCTCTGCACTGGAAGATAACATCCGGGCCGCCTCGCAAACCATCATGATAACCACTGGGCGTAATCCGTGGCTAAGGGGCAGATCGAGCATAAGCGATAAAGCAAGGGCGGAAGCCACAGACGAGGCAATGCGAGAAGGAAGAATCCCCCCAGGTTCCACTTTGCTCTCAGCATCGCCTATGACCCGTCACGCCCGACGTCATCAGAACTCCAGGCTGAAGTGACCCACTGTGAGAGCGGTCGGGACTGACGCAACAAATCCCTACGATCACGATTACGGGACATGGCACTAGACCAATCATGCCGACCTCGAGTGCGGTGGAAGCATAATTTGGGCACCTCGAGCCCAGGTACACGGGGAGCCCGACCGGCGGAGCGTGGCAAACTCCCCTAGCCGTGGGGCGTTCAGCGTCTGGGAACAAGCCGGGGCCCCGGCCAACCATCCAGGCCCCGCCAACCATCAACTTTATACTGGGGGGACCGACCGACAGCCAATATCAATCTAAGAAACAGAGGAAAAGAATGCTCCGGGCGACTCAACAGCCGAGTAAACACCGCCACGAACCCAGTGAAATGTCATCATAGCAGCTTATGCCAATCGACCTACCATATCCTTTCCCCCATTACACGTCATCACACCACACCACGCATCGCACTCGCACCGACCGTATGTATAACAGCCATGTGCATGTGGTCCTTATCGATCCAAGTAGTAAAGTCGACGGCTCCATCTCCCGCACTTTACATAGAGTCTCGACAATCATCTTTGTTCCCCGGCGTGGTTTTGTCAGTTTCGTTTGATACCACACTATCAATTGGGGACATCACCTTTTCTGTCAAGGCAGGTCCCGTAACTCAACGAGTACTGTTCTCCGTGGTCGAAGACTTGGGGCCATACAATGCTATCTTCGACTCCAGCCCCGGGGTTACACGCCATGAGCGCTCCCTCCACATACCACCGTATTTCATCGCCTACCCTCGACCGAAGGTCTCCGCGTGTCGACTCGTGAGCCGCTAGGCCGCACGACAAGGTTATCAACTCTAAGAAAGGAGCGTGAACAGGGGGAATGCTCCAGTGAACCGTCCCTTGAGGACCAACCCCTACAATAGCAATCACGGTCATCCCCCTGGTCCGCTTTAAAAGATAAAGAACCATTGGCAGTTGACCCCTTGGAAACACGCCAAGGGATCTGACCGACAAGCAAGGAGAGTTAGCACCTCCTCGTCCGAGGAGGAGAAGGCCCACTATGCCAAGTGATACAGCTTAAATGTTGATGTATTTTCTGACTCATGCAGATACGACCGAATCAAACGCACACGCATTAATAAAGCAAACGTCGCCTCGATTCGCTGTCATCCGACAAAAAGTGAGGCGCTTTCACCCAGATCGCCACTTGGTCATCCAGACTGAGGTCGATAATCTTCTACAGAACGGATTTATCGTGAGCCAAGTAAATACCCCGACTGGGCCACAACGTGATGGTTTTTCCGCTATGGGAATAAAATGGAGGGTATGTGTGGATTACAAGGACATCAACGACGCCTGTCCAAAAGATAACTTCCCCCTGCCCCGCATAGATCAGATTGTGGATGCCTCGGCAGGGCATGGTATGCTATCATTCCTAGACGCTTTCTCAAGATACCACCAAATCCCCATGCACCCTCCGGATGCGGAAAAAACGTCTTTAATCACTCCCCACAGACTCTACTATTATAATGTGATGCCTTTCAGCTTAAAGAATGCAGGGGCAACCTATCGAGGTTGAGACTTAAGATGTTCCGCCCGCTGCCGGCTAATGGAAGTCTATATCGGCTGATATGTCGGTAAAATCCTAAGCAAATACCGATCACGCCGCATCTGGCCAACGATGATTCAATCTCCCTAGCACGGATGAAACCGAATCCCTAAAGTGTGCCTTCGGGGTCAAATACCGGGCCGACCTCTTGGCTTTATGGTGTAACTCAAAGGATAGAGGGCTAATCCTGCGCAACTTAAGGCCATCTTGCAATCGTCGGCCCCCACCTCCAAGAAAGGGATTCAACAACCGACCTAGCCACTGCGCTGAGAGTTTTATTTCCTGCTCACCGACCACTTGAAACCCTTCTTCACTCACTGAGGGGGAGCCAACAGGCCGAATGGAACCGAATGCGACTCAGCATTCAGAAGAATCGCTGGTCACTGACTGAGCTCCCGATCTCAGAAGCCCTAAGACGGCGACACGCTCTATCTCTACCTAGCAGCCTTTGATATAACAGTAAGTGGCGCCTTGTTTAAAGAATGAGGGGACGCAAAGTTAAGGCCGATGTTTTTTGTCAGAAAATCCTTAACCGACGCAGAGACCAAGTATACCCACCTTGGAACGAGCCGCCCCTATTTCGACAACCGCCCCGCAACTCGCCCATACCTGTGCTCATCCCATCGCGGGTGCTAACTGATCTTTCACTCCGAGGCACCATTCATAAACCAGATTTATCCGGAAGGATGGCCCGTTGGGCAATGGAATTAAGTGAGTATGGCATCCAAGCATAAGCCGACTTTCAGCAGCGGGCAAGTCTTAGCCACTTCCTGCGTAAATCTCGAAGACAATACTGTCTCACGAAAAGGGCTTCAGGACCTCATGTTGATTGCTTCCCGTAGACAATCAAGAGCCCAAGATCGGGTCTCGCACTTACTCCAACTGGGGTGGAAAGGATTGAACAGTAAATTGGCTTAGCTTCGCTTGCCTGCATCAACAAGTCGAACGGCCATGATAGCTTGGGCCTTAACTCAGACTGCGGTGCCGACAATTTTTGATCTAAGCGACTCACAGCTGGTTATAGAACAAGTCAACACCGAATTCGAATCCAGGGAACCCCGAATGGAAAAATATGCTTCTTCAAACGTAGTCACTAAGCACTTCTACCGAAACTTGAACATGTCCCTGTGGACTCGTAATGAAAGTGGTCGATGCCTTAGCCGTCGCCACAAGTCATGCAATAAAGGAGACAATATATCTCCCCCATCCACATCAACCCGGGGCCCTCCGACACGGGCATACTCAAGTAATCCAGATAGAGGAGGTTCCCCCATCCTGGATGGATTCCATACGGCTTTACATATCCACTGAGAACCACCACCGATGAGGCGTGGCTCACAAAATTCAGATCTCGCCTGCAGGTTCTCCTGCACGGCTATATAAATCATTCCGGGCATGCCATACCCGAAATGTTTGACTCTCAGCAAAAGGCGATGTGTTAGCTAAGTTACATCGAAGGAATACGCGAATCACCCTGGGAAAGAACACTAGCTCAACGGCTCACACGCGCAGACATCGCCAACTATGAAGTCGATGTCATTGACACAAAAATGACCTCTTCGCCAACTAATGTCTCCCCGTCTGTAACCGTCGATGCAAGATTTGGTCTCCATCTCTAACCCGTGGCCATTCGCTTAATGGGGGATTGATATTGTGGGGTCCTTTCCCATTGCACCTGCTCAAAAGAAACTATTATTGGTCGCCACCGATTATTTCAGTAAATGGATAGAAGCTAACGCTTTCTCATCGATCAAAGATAAAGACGTCACTCGATTTACTGAAAAATACGTTCGCGCTCGACATCTCAAGATCAATCGTGTCCGATAACGGCCGCGCTTGACGCTCCTGCCCACGACTTTTGCCGTGAATCAAGATTAAACAGATTCTACCCCCAGATCCTCAAAGCAATGGCCGTCGAAGCCTCCAACAAAACTTATCGGGACGCTCTCAAAAGCTTAGACTGGGCTAAAGGAAATGGGGCGGAGGAACCACCGGTGCGCTCAGCCTGGCCAGACCATACCAAAGCCAACCCAAGATCTCTCCTTCGCTACCACCCCACGGATGGAAGCAGTTATCCCTACTGAAATTGGTCTACCTACCATCCGGACAGCTACGCCCAAATCAGAAAATGCAGAATCAGTGGTCAGAGAGTTAGACGCAAGTGATGAGCTACGGAAGCGAGCAAGAACTTGAGTAGTGTCCTACCAATCTTAAGCTGGAAAACTCTTATAATAAACGAAAGGAAGCCTGGGTATTCCAAATGGCGATCTAGTCTTCAGGAAAGTTTTTGAGAATACCGGCAGACCTGCGGCAGAAAATTCCACTCAACCGGGAGGACCGTATACTACACCCATCTCGGAGTCCGGTCCTATGCTATAGAAAAACAGACAGAATCGACTTTAATCGTGGAATGCCACGCACTCTGGAAGAGGGTATTATCACAAAGAATGTCTTTCATGATCATTCACATGTCTTCAAGATATCTATACTCTAATCTAGTGGTCAAATTACAAGTCCGAGAGGCGCAGTCAAGACCCTGTCTACCTTAGCTGATGATCACATCTAATCGGGTCAAATTACAAGTCCGGTGGCATTGACCGACCACCCACCCAACATAGTTCACATCTAGGCCGGGTCAAATTATAAGCTCAGGTGGCGCTAGCTTCACCGACCTTCCCAAATTTCGAAGATATCACATCTAGCCGGGTTAAATTACAAGTCCGTGGCGCAGCTGCAATGACCGCCCCGCCTAAAGATGATAACACCTTAACCGGTCCACTACAAGTCCGAGTGGTTTCATGATCGATCACCAGCCTGGCAAGCAAAGGTCTACTCGAATGACGCACTCAAAGCAAATCCGAATGGCATAAGACAAACATTCAAGAAACAAAAATTAGCAAAGAAAGAAGACGAGAAAGTAAATTGTCAGTACAACTATCGAATGCAAGATAAATTTCCATAAAAGCATTCAAATCCTGGCACTACGTTGTCCCCCATTCCGCCTGACGAGGTCGGGGCCTATCTAAAGTGAAAATCGCTTCATCTCCAAGAGCGCCATTAGTTTCCTGATGTTCTCCTTACCACTCCGTAATCGGATCCGTATCGAGCGATCGGGACGACGCTGGGGGCAGTAGGTCAGTAAAGAACTCGGGTGAGCCTGACCGGCGATCCTAAGATCCCATCCGGAATCTAAGGCTTGCTCCCGCAAATGTTGTGCGTAAAAACGCAACAACCATAACCGTAATTGAACAAACGCCACGGGCTGAATGTAATCCCTACTCCATCGCCTCTCTCGTCGCCAAACGCCTTCTCCCAAAAGGCAAGTAGAAGTCATCCTTCATCGTCCCGAGCCCATGACCAAGGCGAGTCTCATCCGCCTGCCGATCGTTCTCTTCTTCCGCCTCCAAGCTTCCGCCAGTGGCCAACGCCCCGAGTGGCTCCATGCTCACCCGCCCCCACTGGCATCTTCCGCAGCCGCCACATGCTGAACCCGAGCAAGCCTCGGGACTCCCATTCACGCCCACACTGCCCCTTCGCCAACTTGGCCATCGCCGCCTCATGGCACGCCGCATCTCTCTCAGCCTACTCGCAAACTCTTAGTAGATTCCCTAACTCCCCACCAGCGACGACACGCCACCAATTTCTTTAATGAGGCGCCCGCATCTCCCCGCTCGCCATCCCCGCCTAAACATATAATCGTAGCCGCTGGGCGTCCCTTAGCCGGAGCTCAAACTCATGATGCTGAAGCGTCATGTTCCGAACAACGGCTACAGCCTTCAAAGAAACACATCAACAACTAAGAAAACAAGCAATAGCGCTAATTCCACCCGACGTAACTCCCTATCTTACCAAAATTTCGCCGACTGAAGGAAGGCGTTCCGACTGTGATCCCGTCGGCCGATAACTGGGCAAAATCCTTTTTCTGGTAGAAAGCAGATGTCATCAGAGCAACTCGCAAGACTTACCGGAAAGCAACTACCGGCACCCTTGGGTGATATGCGGATACAAATTGCCTAGCCGATCAGACGTGGACGCTTCGCGATGGAAGGGCTCCCAGCGGCGCAGTATATCCTTCACCTCCCCACCCTGTGGCCAACACTCCACTCTCGGGGCCCGGCCCCACACCGAGGGAGTTGCAGCGTCGTTTACACACCGTCCCATTGCGGGGGCCTAGCAGTCCGAATCCGCATATACTTCGACCCGCTCGCTGCTCCTGGCCGATCCGGTTAGTGATTACTGCGCACTCCTGAGCCGACATCCTCGCTCGACTCTCGACGGCCGGCCCTCGATTCCGTCAACTCGTAGCCCCAACTAAGGGAGCAGGGACGGTGATCGCCCGATCCCTCGAACTTCCACTGGCCGACGAGCCAACCATCTAGCCTAAGCAGCCCGGTCCCGCAATCCGAACAAGGGCGATCCGATCTCACCGCTGAAATCACCTGTCGCGCTCTCCTCTTGCAGGCAGCATAAAGGATCGAGCAAATTTCCATCATTCTCTCTCCCGCTCCTCCTCCAAATCCCGAGGACCTTCACATCTGGCAGAACCCAAGGCACGTCCTCCCTCGACCCCGCTGCCATCGCTCTCGGTGCCCCTTCCTCCCGATCCTTACTACTCAAGGTCCCAGCCACTTGCATGTGCAAGGGAGCCTCTCTGATGACCACTTCCTGGGCCTCCGATCGAGAGCGCCTCTGTGGAATGACCTGGAGGTTATAGGAGCTTCCAAGTTATGCCTCACGGCGACATGTTCTCGAAGGCCGCAGTAACCTGCAAAGTGGCGTCTCGCTCAAAACCCTCCAATAGTCGGCGGATCTTCTCAAAACTAAATTTCTCCACCTAGTTTACCAACCTTCCTCGCCAAGCTTTCCCTACATGAATGACCATAGTTGTCTGTTATAATACAACAAACGTTAGTATAGGTCATTGACCCAGATCCGGCCCAACTACACACTTGGGAAGGACTGAGATCGATTAACATTAAATGGCAGCCCAAGGGAACCCGGGGTCTCATCCCAATAACCCCTCACTAGAAACGCCCCTTTCGCCTCCGTCTTAAGCGAGTCAGGAAGCCCGTTGACAATCTGGAGTCGAGAGCTCAAAACCGACATGGACATTCGGACACCCGGCCCTACGCTCAGGAAGTAAATAATGAAAATCTCCACCAACGATATCGTTGGGGTACGTATTGTTCACGCAAACGCTTATTAGATACGAATCACGCTGATGAATGGGAGGGCGGCTACGCCGGTAAAATGCAAAAACCGCTTAACTATGTATCGGCACGGGAAAGCTGCAGAACTCCACCGCTAGGGATGCTCCCTAAAAAACACACCGTCAGGTTCTCCACCCAACGTGGACTCGTCCGCCCTCTCCATCAACCGAAGGTCGATGTTATCAGGCACCTCGCAATACACCTTTAATTCCTCCATCGTTAGGGACGCAATGACACTACGGTGTATAGCGCCGCCTGGGGTACCTCCGAGGTGACCACTTGTGGAAGTTTTTCCGACCCTCACCATTCTACAAGGCATCAAGAAGAGAAGAGGAAACGATCAAAGTTAGACTCTAACCTCACTTAGTTGGTACGATCAAGTACACTCCAAGCCCGTGCATTAGTCGCCCGGCTAAGACAGGTTCTAAAGTACTCCCTTCCAAACAAATTTAAACCGGGCCTACTTACTACATCCAACGATGCTAAGGAGTGATGATGATTACCTGTGGAATGAAATGTGTGAATGCCTACAACAATGGCTCACGAACGAACGCAAGGTCGGACTAGCCTATACGCAGCAGTTGGTCGCCGAAGAGGAAAGGAGGTAGACCAAAATAACACGGAAAGGAAAAAGGTACGACTTAATGATGCCTATCTATATATATCGCCACCTAGGGCCTGCAATCGCATTTAATGCAGCGATAACCGATCGTCTGCCCGGGATCTCAACCATCACGACGGTTCGCGCTCTAGGGCACAGTAATCTAAGGTGGGCCAAGCCTAGGCCTTTCCTCGGGCGATTAAACCGGCCCGGTAACAAGTTTTATAATATCCAACAAGCCTCAATTAAACAAAATGTCCACACATAATTGTCATAAGGTACTAAGATGTTAAAAAATTACAATTTTATTAATTACACCAAAATGGTGTTTGACGTTACATTGCGATGCTTGTTGCCAAGCAACCATAATACAACACGACAAACTAACATTCACAATGTCCGAAATACAAAAGAAAAATAGGCAAGGCAACAGCGTCACCACTGCTAAGAAGAAGGGAAAGACGAAGATGGGGCTGAAAGACGCTGTTGCAGAAGCCAAGAAGAAGGGCAAGATGGAGATGGGGTTTCCGCAGAGGTTAAGAAAGAGGAAAAGGAGAGGATGAGGCTAGAGGGAGGTTAGGCGATCCCCGCGACCAGCGTGAGATGTCCCTGACGATCTCAAGTTTTAGAACCGCCCAAAGTCCCCCCGGGATATTTCCGACTCCGCTCAAACCATACAATCTCTGGTCCAACCCATGATTAGAAGGCGCGTTCAAATAACTGAACACGATCATCCTCCATCCCGCAATCCAGGGCCTTAGCAACATTCAATTATCCTTCTTTGACGAATGAACGAGGATAACCAGTAAGCCAGCTAATCTACTAGCCTTTTATAGCTGCCTCTAAATCTCAGCATCAACTCTAACGACCCAATAGCGTCTAATGCGCCAAAAGCTACAAAATTTACGTTGAAAATCGAGCAAAGATTAATGGTAGACTGCTTCCCTATAACACACGACGGCCGGGTTGCTCCTTTTTTTCCGATCGGGGATGATCTCCTCCCGAAGGAAAAGGGGGCATCAGGCCTCATGGGCCCGTGCCCGCACCCCACCCGCCGGCCCGTACCTCAAGAGCCCCAAAGAGATTAGGCCCAAAAGCCATCCGGCCCAGGAACGCCCGACCAATCCTCCGCCCAGGTACCTCATATCACGAATGCCTTTTTACCTCGCACCTCCGCCCGGCACTCCAAAAAGAACTAGGGTCCAAGTCACTGGGCTCCAGAACGCCCTGGCCAACCTCCGCCCTGATTCCAAGGCACTCATATCCCTGGATGCCTTTACCCACGAGCCTCCTATCTCAAGGACTCCACCAAATGAAGCCGACCGCCCATCATGATATATGTAAGTTCTCCCATAAACCGACCTCCTGATAGGAAAAGCACTCCAGCAAATGGCCCCATTCTGAAGGCAAGCATTTAAAAGGAAGAATAAGTCATCCTTCCCGAACAAGAGTCACCTTCCCCTATCATTACGGGAAGAAATCAGTTTCACTGTCCAAGAAAGACGGGTCTTCTTTTCTCCCTCCATAAAAGAGAAACAAGACACACTAAACAAGGTACGAGATTCTGAATCGACACAACTGTTGCTCTAAGCTCTAAGTCTTCGGGAAAAAACACTAACTTTGCCATCGGAGGGGCGACGGAACACCACCGTCATCTTCTTATTTGTTTTGCAAATTGCAACCAATTGGTGAATGCCCGGACGATCCACTGACTCTAAGAATTCAGGAGACTGTACCCTTAACCTTGAATCTTATCCCAAAAAATAAACAAAAAAACTCCTTTCTCACTCTCTCCGCTTGGAAATTGAGAACCTCGATCACTATCACAAACAAATTTGGAGAAAGAGGGACTCCACTTAATCCTCTAGAAGTTGGGAATAAACTAAAACAAGGTACCATTCATCCCATCTAACCCATTTCTAGGCAAAGCCCATCTTAGAATGAGATGCCATTTTAGAATGAGATGCAAGAATATCCTCTCTAAATGCCTTCTCTTGACTGCTTCTGAACACGCAAATGAGAATGCTTGAATGGCAAGCTAACTCATAGCATCAAAAATGGTGATTTGGAAGCCGATCTACAACAAGAATTGCATGATAGGAAGGCGGCTTTTCATTGTGAATACCAACCATAATCGCTTTACTTCAAAGTAGAAAGAGATAAAGCTTAACTTTAAATCATTTCATTGACAAGCAAATGGGTTTTTTGAATGAATCCTTGACATTTCTAGCTTAGCAAATGGGAGACCGTTTGAGTTTGACAACTTTAAGCCAATTTCCAAACAGTTTGGAATTTGTTTCACTTTTCAATAATATAATTTTTTTAGTTGAATATATGAAATATAAACATATGAAAAATATTATTATAAGAACTCTAGTCTCATTTTTTTCTTAATTTTTTCTCTTCTAACCATTCTTTCTTAAATAAGGAGGGATGTTTTTTACTTTTTTTGGCCATTGCCACATATCAACCCCTCTATACCTTTTTCTATCATTTTTTTATCTATAAAGTGGCTACAATATCTGGATTTTAATAGGCGTAACAGATCCCAAATTATTTCCCATTTTGTTTTTGTTTTTTCATTTCATAAGTTCAACCTCAATAGAATTAAGTCCTATTAAGGCCGAACAGTTTAGTACTTCCCCACAAAAATTACTTTTATGAAAATTCGGTTATAATTAAAGTATGGGCCAATGCTTTAAATAACATAATGGTCTTCCGTTATATAACAATAATAATAAATTTCAGGATTTTTTTAAAGAAACAAATGACTAGATATTAGTTCACGCATTACATAAGTTTTTTTTATTTTGTACACATTTTCAATTTTAGAAATATATTCAATTTAGCATATCGTGAATATTTTGTTTTTATGGCGATTCGACATAAGATCTTCATACTCAAGCCTCAAAGGCAATGCATTACATAAGTCACTTCAAATTTTTAGTCATATTCTTTAAACACTTCTCACTTAAAAAATTAAAAATAAATAAAAAAAAAGCTTTTATATAGAATATAGCATAAAATATTAAAATAGCATTGGTCAGTCCAACATGAAACCCTTAGAACGATCAAGTTTCTTCAATCAGAAGCAAATTGTCCAATACACCTTGTAGGCTCCAAGCCGGTTAGAGTTATTACTGAATATTAATGTAGAAAAGAAAGTTAAAAGACCAAGGAGTCTACCGTAAGAAACATGTTCTGGGAAAAAAAAGTAACGCTTTATGAATCTGCAACGAAATTTTTATTTTTTGATAACCGTGGATGTTCGGATCAGCTTGTATCCATCTCGACTAATTCCATGAGACCTTAAAGTTAACCCTTTGTTTTTTATTTTTTTGGATAACTATGGATATCCAAACCAGCTTGTGCCCTGCCTCAATTAATCCCACGAGACACTAAAGTTAACAGCTTTTTTTGGATAACCACGATATCCGCCCAGCTTCCCACCGACAATCCCACGGCATCTCAAAATTAACCCTTTTTTTTATAACTACATGTCCAAACTAACCAAGGCCCACCTCGATTAATCCTTACTTGCACCTTTAAATTAATGTACAAATAAACCTCCAAATCGACCTTAAAGATTCAAACCAATGACCATTAGGTAACCCGAGGAGGTAGGAGTTGAAGTATTCAACACTGAAAATGAATGGTCATTTCGATCATTAAGGTTTACACAAAAGGCCTGATTAGAAAGAACCATACACAAGCTAGCTCAAAAAATATCCATAAACCAAACTTTAGTTAGAATAGTAGTACAAGTCCTTTAGCTGTAAGCTTTTTCTTTAGGATGCGCTTCTAGAATTAAAAGACACTTTTGAAAAGAAACATACTACTGGGAATTGGGAAAATCCAAAACGCACTTCAAAAGTGAAAAAATCACTTGTAATAAGATTCTCCCAGAAAACACTTTTAACTACAAAGAAAACTTTCATAATTCACAAGTATACATTTAGTAGAAACACAGTCAAGTCCAAAAAGCACTTCAAAAGTGAAAAAATCACTTGTAATAAGATTCTCCCAGAAAACATTTTTAACTACAAAGAAAACTTTCATAATTCACAATTATACATTTAATAGAAACACAGTCAAAGTCAAATTAAGCGGGCAAGAGACGCTGATATAAAAAAATGTCTTACTTTGAAGTCACAGTCCACATGCCTAGCTCAGTTGATCACGAGCATTCAAAGCTTAAAAAGACAGGACATCCAGAAAAAAAGAGGTCTCACGTTCGAGTCCCAATGGGACAGTTTACTATATTATAACAAAGTGTTTGGTTATCAAAAAAAAAAAACAAATTCCAATCTCTATGAGGAAAAACACAAACAGAAGTGTTTCGGGCCTTTCGGCCCCCTCCCCTGCACAATTCATCTATTATAGTGTGATATACATAAGAATAACCTCGAATCTGCAACATACAACTATGTTTTTTGGATACAACAGAATCATGGTCAGTTTTTCACATCAAGAAAACAAATTATTTGAGCAAAGTTTCTCAAAATGAGTCAGAAGGCAAGGTTCAATGGTGGTATAATCTCTCAAATAACACAATTTGCAACATTATGGAGTAGTGCTGATTACTCCTCAGAGTCAATGAAACACATAAGTTATAAAGGGGAGAAAATAAACAAGATACAAATTCAACAGACAGATGCCTGGATTTGCCTTCCGCTTCTAACATGTCGTTGTTCTTCATTTTATTCCACATAACTCACCGGTTCCGGTGTTTCCCTGCATAGATAAGATGAATGGATAACAATTCCAACTTAAAAAATTATTTCATTTTCAATTAATAAGCAAAAAAGATTCCACAGATAACAACAAAGAAACCATACACTTATGTATGTAGAACATATACAATGGTCCTAAAAGGCTTTACCAAAAAAGGAGAGAATACAAAAATACTGACCCAATATACAAAATCAAATAAAGATATTGAACCTTTTCCTAGGCAAATGCTAACCAATAACACTGTGCAACCAAACCGGCTACTCATTCTTTAACGCTCTATATTTTCTTTCATTTGGATTATCCAAAAATTGCAAAAAGGAACAGCTCTCCAGAATTTCTTACATTTTTCATCCATAAAAGAATTGTTCTAACTTAAAAGAGAAGATTCCCAAACAGCACTGACTAAAAGAGAGAAGAGGTTGTTTGTAGTACTCTTATTTTGGCATAGTGAAGCAGGATATGATTAATTGATTCCTTTTTCAACTCGATCAATAAGATCTGGGACTTTCAAATTGTTGAAGAAAGATGGTTCGAACCCAGGACCTCCTACCAAACCGTATTCCACATACTATGTTAAACAACCAACTCTCCTAAAAGCTCAAGCTTGTAGGATTTTGGTTTAATATAAATATCATGCATTTAACACAAATGATACCCACTAGGATAGGAGCTGAACACCCGCAACACCAAAATAAAATATAAAGATTTGATAAAAAAGAAACCACCACTCTATCCTCTTTTTTTTTTTTTTTTGATAAGTAACACCATCACCCTATCCTACTCTCCATTTTATCAGACCTTCCTTGCAATCTTGATCAAACTACATTGTCAAACTACATTGTCTAGCTCCTAATCATTCAAGTGCATAGAGAAATAAGGATGCCAAAGCCCGCCCCCGCACACTCACCTAGATTGTCCCAAACATTTGCCATCCAATCCTCTTTTTTTGATGATAGTAAGGTATACAAAGAGCAAAGACATATAGAAAGGTTCATCCCCACATCACCTATCATTTCAAAACTTCAACCTCCTCTCATCATTCACTTCAAAGGATGCTTTATTGCTGAAAAGGTATCATCCCTTTTTGATAGCTTTCCATAACCCAACTCTATACCCTTATCTCACCTTGCAAGGACTTGAACCACCCCCCCGCTTCTTCTCTATATCGCACCAGTATAATTGTTTCTGAAATGTTTGCTTCTACTTCAGAAGCATATCTACAACTCTGTATTTCTTCAATACACCTATGGAGCAAAGAAAAGTGTAAAATAGATAGATGCATTAGACAAAGTGCTTCAAATCAGATGTATTACGTTTTCCACATAGACAGTTTTTGGTGGAACCACTCTTCCAGGTTGTTCCAAACTGACTCTAAAGCCCCCCATGATAATCCCCATAATCCCATCATAGCTGAAAGGCAATTGACCTAGACTTTTTTTTTTTTTGATGAGTAAAAGCAAGATACATTAAACAGAAAAAAAAAAAAGTAACTTAGGACACTAAATTTTTATTTATCTCTACATCATTAATATGGGGGCCATTGGGCATATTCCATAAAATTTCAAAATATTGTGGTTATATTTTCAGACACCTAATGTAAGAATCAGCATACTTGTGATTTAGCTACTACAATATCTTAAACAATATTCGTGACATTAGTTCCATCTCACAATTATCATGGAAATGGTTCCACACAAGCAAAGGCAATGCCTCAATAGTCACAATTGTGTTATCCTACAACTCCCACATGATTACACAAAAGAAAGGTCACTGATCTTTGTTTTCAATCTCGTTAAGAAAACACCACCACATGAGACAAACAAATTCCTAATTTCATTCTTTTTCTCCTCAAAAAAATAGATGGATCCAGTTTGGTATCTGACAAGAAAGTCAACAACAGCATTCAACTAACATCACATTGGAAAAGAAAAACATTCTGTGATATTAATATATGCCTGAAGTCGTAGACTCAGGTTCCAAAGAAGACATTTCTTTTGAACACAACATCTAGGTTTAGCAAAAAAAGCAGCAGCCCACTATTCACCTAAGAATATTTACACTTCTTGCAACATCTACTTTATTTTCTCTAACGGTCTAAATGAAAACAAAAGAACATTAGATGGACTACACCACTTGGACACACTTTTGGCATACACCACATAGATGACGCCAAGAGAACAGTGGTCTATTTGCAACACAATATAAAACAGAACCCAGCAGATCTCAACTATATAACAAGAGATAAATCTAGCCACATAAATTTACACAGAAAAACCTAGAACATCAGATGCTGGAAAAATACAAGAACCAACCTGCATAAAATAATTAAGCAGCAGCCACTTCCAGCAACTCCCTATCTGCACGCTCCCTGATCCTTCTCTCAAGTTCTGGTCTAAAATGCCTGATAAGACCCTGAACAGGCCAAGCAGCTGCATCACCCAATGCACAGATTGTGTGCCCTTCAATCTGCTTTGTTACTTCCTGAAGCATGTCAATCTCCTCCAACTTTGCATTACCAACTTTCAATCTTTCCATTATCATCCATAACCAACCTGTCCCCTCCCGGCAAGGTGTACACTGGCCACAGCTCTCATGCTTGTAAAAGTAAGACAGCCTTGCAATTGCATCCACAACATCAGTAGACTTATCCATCACGATCACAGCTGCAGTCCCCAACCCTGACTGGACAGCCTTGAGTGCATCATAATCCATCAGGACATCATCACATATGTGCTTGGGAAGGAGAGGAACAGATGAACCCCCGGGTATTATTGCAAGTAAATTGTCCCATCCACCTCTAACACCTCCACAGTGTCTCTCTATCAGTTCCTTTAATGGCATACTCATCTCCTCTTCCACAGTGCAAGGTTTGTTCACATGACCTGAAATACAATACAATTTTGTCCCAGCATTGTTCTTCCTTCCAAAACTAGCAAACCACTCTGGTCCACGCCTTAAGATGGTAGGTGAAACAGCCACAGTTTCCACATTTGTAACAGTGGTGGGACAACCATATAATCCTGCATTAGCTGGGAAGGGAGGCTTCAATCTTGGCTTTCCTTGTTTCCCTTCAAGACTCTCCAAAAGTGCTGTTTCTTCACCACAAATATAAGCACCAGCACCAAAATGGATATGGACATCAAAATCATAACCAGATCCACATGCATTCTCTTGCCTGTGCAATCCAGCTTCATAAGCTTCTTTCCTGGCCCTTTCGTTGTTTTTACGCTCATTCACATATTCACCCCTTATGTAGATGTAAGCAGCAGTAGCCCTCATTCCAACCCCAGCAATCAAGCAGCCCTCTAATAGTTTGTGGGGATCATGCCGCATTATTTCTCTGTCTTTACATGTCCCAGGTTCACTTTCATCAGCATTGACAACAAGATAGGAAGGACGGCCATCAGATACTTTTGGCATGAAGGACCATTTGAGGCCAGATGGAAAACCAGCACCACCACGTCCACGGAGGCCAGATTTCTTCATTTCATTTACAATCCAATCAGAACCCTTGAGTACTATATCTTTGGTCCTGTACCAGTCACCCCTTTTCATGGCACCTTTAAGAAATGGGTCATGTAACCCATAAAGATTGGTGAAGATGCGATCCTCATCTTTCAGGCCACCAAAATGGGTTTTCTCTGGAGGTGGAGGAGGTGGAGGAGGCTGTGAAGTACTAGCAGTTGTTGCAGCCTGAGTGCTAAAGGCTCTGCAGCCTGGGCCCCACTTTTTGCTTTGACGTGAAGCTGATGCCATTCTTTGCAGAGTAAGAATCCCCCTGATGGGTGCCTATCAACACATACACAATGATTTGGATATCAAACAAGTCAATGAAGTGATTGTATCACAAATTAAGTTAATTACTTGAAAGTTCAGAATACAATTGTCCAGTGGAAGTGGCTACAAACAATTCTTCATTCCCAATACACATAAAGCAAAACAAAAATCCTAATATAAAAATTATTTTTGGTTCTTGGAAAGTACTAAAGAAAGAAAAAATGTAAAGCGAAAACGTATTTATTACGCTTTGGTTACCTACAAAAATTCCAAAGAAAATAAAATATACTTATTTAATCTTAATGTTAATGAATTAAAATAAATAAAACGAGTTTGAAGTAATAAATACAAATAACTAATGAACTTTAACTCTAATTTTTATTGTGAAATATTCATTTATCATGTCTCTTATTTCATACATTTGCTTTGTGGCCAAACACGGAAAGAAATTTCAGTGAACAAAATCCATATCAAACAAAAATGGAGGCAGCTTGTGAACCATGGTATGATATTTTGTAGATAAGCTTTGATACATTCGCAAATGTATTGAGAAACCAACATTTACAGAGAAGAAAAAGCAATGCTTTCCAGTATTACAGGAAAGAGCCTCCTGATACTGCGGATTTTTCTATAAATGATTGGTGATTTGCCTCGTTACATGCATCAAGAAGCACGTGAAGGTGTGGAGGGAAACTCCTTTATTCTCATTTTGGATAATCTAGAAGGAGAGGAAGAAAAGAAAAAAAAACTTGCTCAATCTCTCAACAACGCCTTCCTATGCTTCTGCCTTTTAGCAAGGTCTTCAAAGAGAGCTTCTACATTCAATCTAGACTTTGTTGATTGTTTGAGCTCTTTCTAATGTAAGAGGGATGTCTTTTCTCACTCTCTCCACATAAAAGTGCCTTTTGGACCTTTTTGCACTCCCTATTTTTTATAAGGCGTTGTTAATAACACTCTTTCTTACCTTTTACCTTTACATATACACACAAACACATGTACACACACTCTCAATTTTGGATAAATATAAAAAAACATGTTCCTTTAAAAATAAGAAAGAAGGAATAATAAAATAATTTATTTTATAGGAGCTTCTAAAATAATATGTTATTAGTTGAAGATTTTTTTATACAAAAAAATAAAGAAAATTGTTTAAATTTTTAACATTCTTAGTTTTTTCTGTGCATATTTTCACAATAAGTTCATAACCAAGTTCACCAAACACTGATATATTACTTTTGAAACTGAAAGCACTTTTAAGACCCCTAGTCAACAAACACTAATCACTTTTCAGCAAATCTGATATTGTTTTTTGAGGGAATTAATGAAAGACCGTTTCAACCAACTAGAAGAGAAACTCTCATTTTCAAAAATAATTCTATTTCTTTTCTTCCAAATTGCCCAGAAAAGGCTTGGGGGGGCTGCCTTCCAAATTTTCCTTGCTTTCTTCCTGATAGGAAAAGTTGCCCATTCCAACGTTAGATCTTTTGCCAAGAGAGGGCAGGCCCAAACCATTCCTAGTAAAGAAATGAGGGTTTCCCAAAGGCCCCATGCTATTGGGCAATGAATCAAGAGGTGATCTAAACTCTCCTCAGCTACTTGGCATAGAGGGCATCTACTTGCAATCTGAAAGCCCTTTTTTTTAGTTGGTCCATGGTTAACACCTTGTCCCACCACACCTCCCAGGTGCACACACTCATTTTGGAGGGAATACAACTATTCCAAATGAGGCCTGCCAGTAAGGGGCTGGCAATACCTCCTTTCAAAAGCCTATAGCAAACTTTAATTGAGTACTGTCCTTTCTTACCCACCATCCAGAAAATCTTGTCCCTCTCACTTTGGTTTACCCTGCTGCTATTAATTAGGCTGATAAAGTTCTGAGTTTCTTCCAGTTCCCAGTCATTGAAGGATCTGATGAATCTCAGATTCCACCCACCTTCCCCCTTTAGAAAATCTTGTCCCTCTCCCAGTCATTGGTTTACCCTGCTGCTATTAATTAGGCTGATGAATCTCAGATTCAACATGCCTAAAAATGCTTTTCCTCAAAGCTGCAGAAATATCAAATTTACCCTAATATGCTAAAGTATATTTCTATTTTGATAGCTGAGAAAAAAAATACCACTAACAAGGCCTAGCCCCAAAAAAAAAGAGAAACTCACCAAAGAAATAAAGCATATACAAAAAAAAAATCTCAAAAAGGTTTATAAAAAAATTAAACCAAAAAAAAACACCCTCTCCTTAATGAGAAACTGGTGAATCTAAAAGAACTATTATATAAATTAACATCCCAACTAGGAACCACCTATTCACATCCGGAATTGCAAAGAAACAAATATTTGAGTGCTTAAATCATTAGTATTGAACTTCCAAATTATTTTATATTTCTCTCTTACCATTATCCATTTACTCCAAAAGGCACACAAAGAAACAACCTACCCCCCGTTTTTTGTTTTCTCTTTTTTTTCCGACAAAGGACTTATGCCAACCCTTCCTTTGATAGATATGAAGGACTTATGCTAACCTAGAAAAGCTTCATCAACCAATGAAGACAAAATCACCCAATGCCACACAGAGAAAACCAACTACCATGTTCCTTGCTTAGCACAATTTACCTTAGCAAGGATAGCACCCATTGACCAATATCCATCATTTCCTTTGTCGCTAACTAAAGCCAAAATCTTCCCCTAAGTTGCTCCCAAGGAAAAAACCCACTTTCATTAGAACACAAGAATTCCAAATTTCTGCTCTTCAATTCCAAAGAAACCACACTATCCTCGCAATCCCTATTCATTGTTCTATCATGCCACATTTAAAGAAATACCTCAACAATTTCCCCCCTCCAATTTTCAAGTTGTCTAATGAAGTAGGGATTCATCTAACTTTACCCAAAGGTCCCAAACATTCTCTTAACAAGGGGAAGGAAACCCTCAAAGGGGACTCAGCATACCACCCTTCCAGAACTTACCCTCTCTCCATTTCCAATAACAAAACATGGTTGATGTACATGTATAACCAAAACTTTTAGGAATCAATATAAATCTCCTCTAATTCCATCAAACCAAAATAATTTACTTTGGGAAGAAACAAATGACTTTATTGTTGTAAATCCACAGATACTTTTGAGGAATATTATATAACAAATACAAGGATAGCAGTTTTGATAATCCCATCAGCTTTCTTAAACACTATCCAAGATAATATTCAGATATAAGATTGCCCAAAGTTTGTATTCAATCATGCAACATACTGTAAATAACATGATACCCAAACTCCTACTTATGGCGTTTTTCCCCCTTGAAATAACAATGAATCAAATTAGACAACTCTGAACTGAACATATATGAAAACATATATAACTTACCATTTTGGGATCTTTAAACTTAACCAGTAAGTAATCTGTTGGCAGATGTCACTGCACCTGCACATCATTGTGATAAAACACCAGAGTCAAATTGGCAACCTTTTCTTGCTAAACCAAATAAAACAAAATGATAAATGCAAACATGCTTCTCCCCGAACACTGACCCCATCTCATATGCATGTACGCAAATATTTACCACGATTACAAATGAAAACTGAAATAAAGTCACGCAGACTGGAATCACAGAGTTGGGAGAAATGGATGAAAAGTAGCAGCCCAAATCCAAACCAGAAACCAGCTAAAAAGAAGAAATGAAAATGGAAAAATGACATCAAATTTCAAACAGCTTATATAACAGCAAATCCTAATACAAAACCAAAATATTGAATTACTTTTCTCATATTTTTAAGCATCAAAATTAAATCTATTTTTATACAAGAAACATTCCCAAAAAACAAAGACGATCAATCAAACGGAAAGTTCAGCAGGGCTGTGTTCAAAGAGAAACCCCATATTTCAAAACTTCGAGTGATGTCATTCCCTAGTTATTAAGCATTCAGGGCAAAATCCAACCCCTCTGTTTGGTCACCATGAAAATAAAGAAAAAGGAAAGCAAACCACATTTTGATTCCTGTGTTATCTCTCTCACTTTCTTCGTCGCCAAAAATCCAAAACAAAAAAAAGGTACAAAATTTAAAAATTAAATCAGATCAAAAGCCAAAGGGTCATCGATTTGTAGCTAAAGTGCCATTTCCTGTGTTCTCGAGCCCTAGATGATGAAAAATTACGAGTTCTAATTATTTACAGCACCCAATCGATTGCATCGAACCAAAAAATTCAATTAATTGACTTAGAAATAGAGATTATGAATTCAGAACAGAACCTCGAACTCGGAGATCGATCGAATCGCAGCGTTTGGAGGATAAATGCTGTAATGCTTTCGGGTGTAGACTACAGTAGACCGGAGCATCTCACTGCAACCAAACCCTGAAAGAAGTGAACCCCATGGGGTGGGTCCAACCTCAGCCACGATATAATGGGCTGGGCCTAGACCGGCCCGGTTTTTTCTATTGGGCTCCTACCGGCCTGATTTCTAGAATTCAGACCAAATTAATACAATTAGAAAAAATATCAAAATAATTTAAAAAGCAAACTAATGTCTAAAGTTAAATGTCTGCCACTTTAAAAATTTTGTAAGTTAATATCGTAGTCATTACGAATTTCAAAAACTTTCTAATTTAAAAAAAAATATTTAATATCATTGTCGCGACTACTAGATTACTGCCACAAGATTTTGTAATATTTCAAAAATGTGGAAATAGAGGAATGGCATGGAAATTTAATCCAAACAAGTTTTTATTTTTATATAAATGGTAAAAATAAAATAAAAAGGAAAGTTATGAAATATAATTATGAAAGTGAACCGCGAATCTCGTATTTTTACTATTAGTGCTTCTCACTAAAAATAATGAGACTGCTTTTATTTAAAAACCATTTTAGAAAAATCAGTTTGAGTCGCCACTTATTTTGCTTATTTAAAAGGGAAAACAAAAATAAAGAAATAAAAACCCTTAAACGCGACTCCCGATGTTAGCAGGTCATAAGGCCCTGAAAACCGAAGCTTAAATGTCCGGTCAAAGTTACTTATCTTAATAAGACGATGGAAGCGCAGCATCCCCCTCTAAGCCCCTAAAGCCTGCCCTACTAAACAAACTAAAGAAAATACGGCTTGACTAATCAACTCAATGGTCACCCCAAAAGAATAATAATACAAAAGATGCAAGATATATATAAATAAATAATCAAGCAAAGTCGATTTAAAAATGTGTACTCCGACGGCATGTTAAGCGCTTAATAATCGGGGAAACAATGCATGTGTAATAACAAAATACAAACTATTCACATTCACTGTAAATTATAAATCATATGTCAAATTATTTATTAAAATGGAATGTCGGGCCCCACCCAAGGCCATTTATATGTTATACAAATTAATCTCCCAATATTTCATTTTATCGAATCAGAATTAACCGTGTTTGAGATTTTTGGTATTAATCTATTTAAATCAAGCTAAAATCGAAAGCCGTTTCAAATTAAATTTGAGATTTTTTTTTATGGGACTTGAAATTTAGAAACAAGGAATTTTCAAAACTTGCAACAGACAACTTAATCTTGAAATCGGTGATTAAATTAAATTCGACGTCAATTTTCAATCATGAATTTCAGAATTAAATCATAAACTTTAAAATTCTGAATTTAAATCGTGGCACTCGAATTAAATTACGACACTTCGATTAAATTGCACTATAATTTCAAATCGAAACATCAAAATTTGAATCGAAATGAGATTTTGAGGACTTGAATTTTAAATTGAAAATTTGAATTTAGAAAATGAGAAATTTGGAATTTATTAATTTAAATTGAGAAATTAAAATTCGTAAAAAAAATTTGGGGATTTTATTAAATTATAGTGATAACACCACATGCTATGAAAATAAATCGAATTAAAAAAAACAACAACAACTAATTTAATTAATAAATAAAAGAAATAATATAATTACGTCGAAAATAAAATAATAAAGCACTATAAATTAATCACTAATATAATACACATACAAAAAAAAACTATATAAAAGAAGAATAAAAGAGGTTTAAAAAACATACCCAGAAACCTTAGCCTCTCGACCGAACCGCCTCAGTTCGCAAATTGCCTAAAGTTGGGACAGTTTCCAAAATCGCCTCAGCCCAAGATTTCCTCAGCGCACTCAAACTTTTAAACTTTCGGCACCACTTGCATCTCCCACTAATGTGCAAGCACTGATACCTCCTGCAAGTTAAAATAAATGGCGAACTAATAAAAATAAATTATATGTATCCATGCCTTAATTTATTTTCCAAAAAAAAATATTTAATCAAGGGCCATTAGCATCTCAACCTTTTTAAGGGAAAGAAGCCTATTAAGCTCTTTTTCCTCCCCCCTAAAATCGCTTTAAGCCCTTTACAGTGAAAGGAAAGCTTTTTTGTAATTTTCCAATGCGAGATTGCCTCCCACAAAGGAAAAACTTTAAGCCTCAAAACGTGAGGCCCACACCTCTCCTTGTATTTTCCAAACGCGATTGCTTCCCACAAAAGTTAAAAATCCTGCCTCAAAATTCAAGTCTACAAACACGCTCTCTTCGACAGTTCACAGTGTAATGACATGAACAATGTAAGAAACGAGGTGCGTGAAAAGCTGAAGAAGTGAGATGAACTCTATCGGTTATCAAAAGAGACTCCCAAACAGTCTAATAAACAATGGAAGTGACTCGATTAAACTCAAACAACTAGAAGGAGTTCTAAAAAAAAACATCAAAAGCAAACAACAAAAGGACAAAACAACCTGGAGGCCAATAAAGTCGCGTTTGATGCATCCAAGCTCTCTATAAGAAGGTCCTCCCCAAAGGTGAAACTTTATATCGAAACCTCAAACGAAAATTCCAGAAATTGCGGGTGATAGAATGGTCACAGATCAGATAAAGAATTAACACCACATGACAAACTCATAAGCTAGCAAAGAGAGCACGACAACTCGAAATAAACCATGCGATCAAATGCGCCCGAGAGTTCAACTACGGTGAAGGCACGTAACGTCCGGTCCGAATCGAGGAAACACAAACGTGAAACCCAAATACTTTTATCCAAGATGTAAGGTAGAGCGGCTTCTCAACGCCTTTATTTATGGGGCGACTGTCTCAACGTTCGAATGATGCTAAAGTAAACGTGATACAGATGGAGTCTGAACATCTGATCCAATGAAGGCGGTCCGAACGCTCGTGCGTAAGGCGGTCCGAACACCGTGCGTAAGACGGCGTCCAACACCGATATGCACAAGACGAAGTCCGAACGCCCGATCGACGCGCTAAATGTGATACAGATGAAGTCCGAACATCATCCTTATAAAGTCAAGTCCGAACTCCTCGATAATGCTAGAAGACGGTCCAACGCCGACTCGCCGAGTTAGCGAACGCGACGCATTTAAGTCCGAACATCCGATCCATATAGGCGGCGTCCGAACGCTCGATACGCAAACGGTCAACGCCCTCACTCGGGCTGCGTTAAAAATATGATGCGTGGCGAAGTCTCGAATATCTTATCCATATAGGAGGCGAACTCGATACGCAGTAAGCACGGTTCGAACGCTCGACTGGGCTGAAGCAAGAATTACGCAGATGGAAGCCTGGCGACTGATCCATATAAAGCGGTGCCTGAATCCTCGATAATGCTAAGACGGCGTCCGAACGCCCGACTGGCCAGCTAGCGAATGTGATGTATGAAGTTCGAACATCTGGATCCATATAGAGGCTAAGTCTAACGCCCGATATGTAGAAAAACAAAGTCTCAATGCGTCTGACTTCGCTGAAGCAATAATGCGATGCGATATCCGAACATTCGGTTCATATAGAGACGGCGTCCGAACGCCGATATGCGTAAAACGGTTCGAACGCTCGACTTGCCGGGAAGAAGCAAATGTGATGCATATGAAGTCTGAACATCTGGTCCATATAGAGACGAAGTCTCGAATCGCCGATATGCGTAAAACGGTTCGAACGCCTGACTACTGAATGCAATAACGATGCCAGATGAAGTCTCGAATATCTCGATTCATATAGAGTATGGAGTTCGAACGCCAACTAAGATAGTAGCGGTTAGAGGGGTATGCCCCAATATGACATCCAACATAACATGACGAAGTCCAAAAATGTCATAACAATGGCTCATATCATCGATAAGAACTGTCTGGACAAACCAACCACGTCCAAATGATCCCGAAAGATAAGGGGTATGCCCCAGTGTGGCATCTATCAAAACATGATGAAATCCCGAAAATGTCATAACAAGACTCATCCTTCATAACGACAGATGCACAAACAAACAAAATTCTGATGATCTTTAAGGATAAGGATGTGCCCAAGTATGACATGTATGTCATCCAATGTAGATGTGATGAAACCCCTAACATCAAAATATGGCCTCGACATCTCGCCAGTTAACTGCCTACACAAACAAACACATCCAAATGATCCCGACATATAGGGGATATGCCCCAGTATGGCATGTATCAAAACATGATGAAATCCCGAAAATGTCATAACAAGAATCTGTCTACACAAACAAACACATCCAAATGATCCCGACAGATAGGGGGTATGCCCCAGTATGGCATGTCGAGGAATCAGTCTAAATCTCTGCATCCCCCAATAACAAAAGGCAACCACGGGTCATCTAGAACCGTAACTAGAAATGGATCCCAACTCTAGCAAAGCATCTCCTAGAAAAAGCCACACAATAATGTCCAGATATCGACCAAGTCTCAAATACCTATCAAAGTGGAGCGCTGCCAAAGAAAAACGCAACCTATGGTCTCGTGGTGGTCTTATGACACGCACTGGTAATGTAGGCTTGGGGTGATAAGGTAAAAGAAATAAAGGGAAACTAGGCTCAAACACCCAATGATCAACCTCATGCCCTGTGTGGAATGCCACATGCATAAGAAGTCTCATGAGCCATGGACACAAGAACATCCAATGGAAGTGATAATAATAATGATGTGATGCAAAAAGTGTAACATGTAGATAGGTAAGAGGAAAAAGGATGTAAGGTGAAACATCGAACTCGAAACCAATAAACATATGAGGGTGATAAATGTGAAAATGAGATGTATGAAGTCGAAAAGATAAATAACATTATGGAAAAAATTGATGATGATATGATGAATCTACCCAAATCAGTGCATGGGGAAGACATGTCGGCTTATTAAATCGATGATGAAATATGACACTAACTCGGAGCCCCTAGAGAGGATCACCATCTCATATGCCACTAATAAATCTCAAAGCAAACACATACTAAGATCTCGTGAACCCACATACGAACTCCCAAGGCAATACATACACTAAAGACAATGACCCTCATAAATCCACATACGAACTCAAGGAATACTTATACTAAATACATATACGTGTGCATTTATTTATATATTTTTTCTTCTTTTCTCTTTTTCTTTTTTTTCCTTTTTTTTTTTTTTTTTTTTTACGCATAGAACTGAATGAAACGATGAGAGACAAACCAATATGGTAATAAATCTAACATATCTCCAAGACGAATAAGACAATAAAATAACTCCAATGAAAACGACATGTTTCTCAAACTAAAAGTTCGAATAAATGTCGAAGTGGAATGAGTGAGGGGATGACATGACAAACCCCAATGCAGTAAAATGAATAGATCACCAATCTAAGTGGGAAAGAATTAGATAAAACGAGAAGTCAGATAGGAAGAAAGTGGTGAAAACATAGAAACTATGAAACGGAACGGATATAAGGAAGTGAGTGTGGTAAGGCGATATAAAGAAAATGTCAATAAACTATTAACTCGGGTTATCCCAACTAAGGCATCCAACAAAGGGCCCCTATCCTGTGTATGAAAAGGTAAGGTAAGGCAGAGAAAGAATGGGCCAAATAGCGCCGTGGTGAGGCCCAATGGGCTAGCAACCAAAAAAAAAAAAAAAAAAAAGTGAGTAACAAGGATAAGGTATATGGCTAACCTAAACGACGGGTTCACCCATCCCGCGACCAAGGTCTCAAACGTGAAACTTTTCGCTTGATCCACATTGGTTGGCTCGAGAATTGGTTTCCATCTAAGTCCATCAACCATGCAATTTCTCTCGGGGTCAACTCTCTAATAATGTAAGGTCCGCCCAAATGGTCTAAACTTCCTTCAGTCGCTGATCAATCCTCCGGCGACTCCTCAAACCAAATCGCCTCGCTAGTGGAGCCCAGGCTTTGACCCGCTTTTGAAAGCACTGCCATCTTCCTTGGTAAGCCCGAATATGGTCAAGCAGCCTCAATCTCCTCTCATCTACCGTGCTGCTTAATCGTCGCGGATCGAACCCACTACTAAACTGGTCACTAGGCTACTCTCAAGGATCCCATCTCTATCTCAACGGGCAAAACTGCCTCCATGCCATAAACTAGAGAGTAAGGTGTGGCTCTAGAAGTGCGAAAGGAGGAGGCGACACACTCATAATGCGAAGGAAGCTTCTGACTCGCCTCTAGAAGTCTCAATCATTTCAAGGCAGTAATCCTCTTAATACTTTGCTCGCGCCTCTATCATTCCATTGTCGCGCCATACGCAGACGATCTATGATGCTAGATGCCATATCTCTGTAATAAAGTGTCAACCTCACCCCTGAAATGCACACCTCTATCCAATATCAACTCATGAGGAACCCCATATCTACAGATAATGTGCGATCTGATAAAGGTGGCTACTTTGGCCGCATTTAGCTTTGCATAAGAAGTGGCCTCCACCCACTTCGTGAAATAATCAATAGCGACTAGAATGAATTCATGACCACTAGAAGACTTCGGCGAAATCTTCCCAATAATATCTATGCCCTAGACTGAAAACGGCCAAGGTGAGGTCAATGCATGCAACTCTGATGGTGGAACGTGTATGAGATCTCCATGCATCTGACACTCTGTACATCTCTGAACAAACTGACAACAATCCATCACTATGCACAAAATTGCCCCATTGAAGCTCAATACTCTAACTGACCTCTATATACTCCTGAGAGGAAACCAAAATAGAGAAATCTGGACCCATATCATGACAAAACCGGCCCTGAAGGATCACAGATGCACCCACGTGTAGGATGGGAGTCCTAATCAGTAGGATCTAAACTCAACCTAGAAGGTCAATGGTGGCTCTAAAAAGACAAGGGTAGGTAGTCTTTTAAAGGGGTCCCTAGCAGAGCGATCAGACCTCCAGTGGTACATAACCTCCTACACGTCTCCGAAGAGACGGGGCGCTTCCATGCAAGGTGGTCATCAACTCCACACATGCACTTCCTCGACATCCCAGGGGGCAACCTATGGTAAAGGCTCTCACCACTCTCAACGCTCAAGAATAAACTAAGTGTACAGTGTATGTGTGGGTGCATCCGAAAAACCTAAATGACATCTAAACCAGAAAATGCACACCGGTCACAAAAGTATCCTAAAATCTAGCTCTGGGCTATACAAGTCTTCGAAGATCGGACTCCTCAGCATCGATATGTCGGCCACCTCCAAAATGCTCAATGGCATCATGAAATAGTCTATCACTGTGATCTACTTCCTAGTCACTAGCTCCCAGAGAAAAGCAAGCAAGGAGCAACAAGTCTCCAATGGCAAACACAAAACCAAGAGACACAAAGTCGACCGAGACTAGAGGTTTGGAGATAAGGGGATACATGTGCACCCCACATAGACATGCTACAAGCAATCATGCAGGAGAAAGGTAGTCATGCAACATACAGTCATGCAAAGCGCAGATATCATCCATATCTACACATAATCTAAGTAAGAGTATAAGATGAACATGATGTGTATATAACAAACAGTGAAAAACAAGTGACATAACAAGATGAACAGAAGAATCGACCGACGAAGTCAGCCGACTAATACTAATGATACAACAATTAGACATATGAAAGATACAATCAGCTAGTCAAAATTCTCAAATGCGGTTATACACAAAAGCACAAAAGAAGTATCTATCAATCAACCAATCAAACTCCACATTTTCCTAATTTGTATTCAAGCTTGACCCCTCACTTGGCCCTCAAAGACAGAGTCGCCATTTTGTGAACCCCTGCAGATTTATTATTATGTGTTTCTCACTAAAAAGCCGCTGGAGACTGCTTTTATTTTAAAAACCATTTAAAATCCATGAGTCGCCACTTATTTTTGTTTTTATTTTAAAAGGGAAAACAAAATAAGAAAGAAAAACCCTAAATGTGACTCCTGATAAGAAAAGGCAAGTCTGGGAAAACTGAGTCTAGGTCCGGGGGTCAGGTTACTGATGAGCTTAAAAGTCATCTATTTTTAATCCATTTTTCTGTTTGATTTTCATCCGAAAAGGAATAATTAATATGCAGAATTATGAAGAAACTCACCAATTTGTTATTAGCAGAGTGAAAGAAAGAAGAAAGCAAGAGTAAAATGCAGTGAATCGCTGGAGTAAAATACGTAAAATGGCGTGGCAAAATGAAAGCAGCCGGGTAACCAATGTCATAGCTGGCTCAGATTGTCCGGGCTTATGCAGGTCGAGACATCGTGAAAATTCAAGGAAACTTCATGCGTGTCGCGGCTGCATTACAATGTAGGCAACTCAAGACTGGACTCGTGAGACTTAAGAAATGATGTCGCTGGCAACATCGTGATGTCGCGGACGAAGATCGATGTCGATAAGTGGATGGAGGTCAGACAAGAGAAGCACTCGACGCTATGACGTTTGAAAAGATGAACCGGGATGTGATGAGCCGTAGTCGCTGATGGGGATCGACGTCGCGATACACCAAAAGCACCGCTTAAGCTTACAAGGCCATAATCCGATGACGCGAAGAAAGCACGAGGTCGCGACATGAGACTTGCTCGCTTGAAAGCCGTGAATTCCATAAAGTGATGTCGCTGATAGCGGGATTGATGTCGCTGACATCGGAACCATCGCTTGAAGCGCCGCAGAGATTCTGCGTCGCATGTCGCGAATAAGAGATCGATGTCGCGACATAAGAAGATACCACTACGCTATAGCCTTCGCGTCGACGCTGCGGATAAGAGATTGATGTCGCGGACATCAAGAACCATCGCGGGAATGCTTCAAAACATTAGCTCGTCACTTCATTAAAGTGGATTGAGGACGGCATCGTGAACACCGCCTGAAGCCTCCAGAGACTAAAGTTGATGTCGCGACAAGAGATTCGATGTCGCCGGCATCTAGAACGCACTAATTCAAAGTTGCAGAGCCATAAAGTGATGTCGCGACAAGAGATTGATGTCGCGACATCGTAAATCATCAAGGATCAAGACACGAAATGATGTCACGATAAGATCGATGTCGCGCAACATCGTGAACCAACGCTAAAACCTGCGGAGCCATAGAGTGATGTCGCTGAGCAAAAGATTGATGTCGCGACACGAAACCATCATTTAAAGGTTGCGTGAGAATAAGGTTGATGTCACACATTGATTCCTTGTCGCGATGATAAGGTGCTTGCAAGAAACAAAGGAATATCATGACTTACTAATAAATGCCGCAACAAGTGCCAAACTAACCGATGACGCGACAAGGGCTTGAGGTCGCGACTAACAAAGAACATAGGCCACCCATCGGGAAATCCACAAAGACTCCAGATCGAATTAGGCCCAACCGTAACCCTATAACACGGTCGCTATCAACGCAGTGCCGCCGCGACTCTGGAAAGAGATCCGGCTGGCCGGCTGCCCCAGATTTTTCTTTCTTTCTTTCTTTCTTTGTTTTCGCTTTTTTCTTTCCATTTTATTTTTAGATTAGATTAGTGTATTTCTGCTCTAATTTGATTTCAATCGTTAGTCAGAAGCGATCAGCCGAATGTAGATGTATATTTCTTAAAATTACTGGCTCGGTTGCTGTTCCCGAATTCCGCATTAAAATTCGGGATTCTCTAACACCCAGCTCGACATAAAGGGTTTTCGATCGCTGAAGCCAATGTATGGTATAATCGCAATTTAGAAACCCAAATGCATTGGCCTGATTTATTGTTACAATAATCTTTTCTCGCAAGATTATCTATATAATAGCTAATCCTCGTATGTTAAACTCCACTTGCTAGTTTTGCGTACTCTTGGAATTGATCCTACTTCGCCTTTGCACTCATAACGAGGTTGTTTCAGCCTCCGATTTGTGAGACCCTCCGTGACAGAAGGCATTCCCCGAGAGTAAGAAAAACAATTTCTGGGGAAGGCATTAACCCGATATTGCCGATTCAATGCGCCTCGTATATTTAAATCAATACATCCTCTTCTCGCTTGTAACCGAGAATGAGTTGAGTGAGTTATAATTTAAGTAGACAGAGAGTTCACTCTCAATTCAATAAGCACCCGATCTCGTTAGCAAGGATCTAATCAAGGAAAGAGTAAGCTATTCTAATTTTGAGGGTGAGGAACCAAGATAGTGGAATCCTCAGCAATGATCACTTCAAGGAGCGCCTGTGTCTCGCAGCCCATGTCAGGTATGAAGTATTGAGAAAGAAAATACCTAGAACAAGGCAACTAATTTTAAAAGTAGTTATTTCACCCTCAGGTTCGAGAGAACAGCTAAGGTGAGATGATGAATCGTGGTGGTATGGAGAGATCCAATACATCTATATTAACTTCGACTAGTTTAAAGATCTGTAGTTCAGAAAACCAAAGATGCAGTACAGACTGTAGGAATTGATTCTTCACAATAGTTGATTATTCAATGTTTTCTTTAGAGATAACTGTTAAATCTAAATTTGTTATTTTGATATTTCAATATTCAATTCATTTATTGTTCATCCATTTTTCTTTACATCATTCATTTCAAGCTAAAGCAAAATTCGCTTATCAGACATTTCCGCCCAAATAGTATGGAGCTTAAGTAGTCGTAGTTGGATTGAAAAATTCTCGAGATCTCCGATCAATATTCGACTTAAATCCATTTTATTACTGGTTTAATTGCACTTATAAGATAATCGGATCAAAACCACACCGAAAAATGGTTTATTCTCTTATAAAAATATCTTTTAATCAAGTGATACTTAAAGAAAATCACACTTAATTTTAATGGTTTATTTATCGAGGATTAGACACAGTCTCGTAATAAGTCTCAAATTTGAATAGTGTTTTGATCCATACAAGCTTTATTGATGTAGTCTTAACGAATCTTATGGTATTTGGCTGTCGGGGATTAGATAATAGTCCTAGTGATGATGTTATACACTTGTGTACACACTGATCCGCCAACAAGTTCTTACGGCGCCGCTGTCTGGGATCGTAAAGAATTTAGTAAATCAATATTCGACGAAAGAAGGAAATGCTAATTTGACATTTCAAGAAAAGAATAAAAATAGCTTTCTTTTCGCTAAAGGGTTATTTCTAACCACTAACCTTTAACAAACCATATTGAAAATATTTGCTGACCGTATTCATCCTATTAATGTAAGTGTGTTTTGATTTCGGACAAAATTTTAATGCATAGGAAATGTAACACCGATTCGATTCCAAAGTTATATTAATGCACTAGGAGAGAACACTCAAGCTTGAGAAAGATAAGGGAAGGCAAGTAAAACTCAACCATGGCGTATGAAAGACAAGACTTAATGAAGCACATGAGAAGTAGCCAGAAGGCCTCCAATCATCGATACTACGGAGGACTTCTCGGGAAGCCGATTATTCAAGATGAGCACTGCACGTACAGCCGCCTATTGATGCAAACAATTTTGAACTTAAACCAAAGACTAATTACCATGGTCCGGGAAGATCGGGCCATCGGGTCATCCCATCAAGACCCAAACGAAAGCACCCGGGAAGATTTCTCAGATGGCTAATACAAGGAAGTTGAATGGTGAGACTGGTAAGTCACAACCGCATCTATCTCTTATCTCTTTAAGAGATACGTTAGCCTACATGGTAGCTAATCTTTACCATATGGCTCAAGGATGGGAGGAGTTAGTAGAAGCCTACTGGGGCGCATTCTTTCCCCCTCTCACCTCGTAGAGAAGGAGGGAATCATTGTGTTTCAGCATTTTAGCACAAAAGCCCGTATGTAGCTTCGGGGAAAGATTCAAACGGCAAGCGAGAAGATGTCCGTCCGTAACGTATCGGGATAGATCCAAGACTGTGATGGACATTGTATATCATGCCTTGAATGATATATCAAAGGGGATCACTGATGTTTACGTCAGGGAGCATTCAAGCGAAAAAGTGGCCGAATGTGCAAGAGAGCCGATCAAGACTGCTACTGCACATTTAAAACCTTTCCGAGTTTTCAAGAGGCAAGAGAGGAGTGGATCATGGAGTCGAGCAAGATGACACCCACGGGAGGCCAAGTTGGATGCCATTATGCACAGTTGGACAAGCAAGAAAGGAAGACACACACGCCCGGGTGAGATAGCGCTTGAAAGAGAGTTATTGAAGGAAAGTGCCGAGAGAAATGGGTTAACAATTTTACGATGCCAAGAGTTATGACCATAGCCAAGAGCTTACCATTTCAAACCCAATACTAACCTCGCAAAGACATTATCACCCAAAGATCGAGGAACCATGAGAACTTCATATTTATGAGGTCACAAGGCCCAAGGAGGACAACCCCCAACGTGGTTATCAACAACCACCGAGGTTCTAGTAGCAACAAAGAAGGAAATGAACACATAAATGTGAATATCGTGTCGAGGAGGCCCAATCTTTTGAAGAACAGATGTCGTATTTCAATGGGGATAATACAGCCGTTGAACTCCATGAACAAAGTTTGCAGTTAGAAGCACCGGCTACCACCTCAATTTTTAACACCACCAACATCCTCGGGTTAACCTGGAGACAAGAAGAATTTCGCCCCTAACCCCCGCAAAGCCGTGAGGAAAGTGAGCACCTCTCAAGTGACACAAAGAAAATCCAAAGGATCGCATGGTCAGTGTGCCTTAGAAGTGGAAAGAGTTAGAAAAAAATGAAAGAAAAATGACGCCAGCCATGAAGAAGAAAGCCCGCAAAAGGAAGAAGCTAACTGGATAAAAAGGAAGAAGGAGGGACGAAGGATATAAAGGCTCTTAGACTAGCCCCATTTCCACAAAGATCAGTAATCCAAGATAGGAGCAAATGTTTTTGAAAACCTTCGTAAGCTAGAGATCACAAGATGCCTTTACGTGAAGTGGTGACCCGCATGCCACTGCATGCAAAATTCAAGGACACGCCGAGCAAGAAAAAGAAAGATAAGAGAAGAAGGGATCGTGGACCAAATCGCTACTTGCGCGGTTGATAAAGAAAGAATCGCTGCAGCACGGCGACCCAGGAGCTTTATACCTCGTACCATTGAGGAATTGAATTCCAAAAGCACTTTGTGACTCAGAGCTAGTATAAACTTGATGCCTCTTCGTACCGCTACAATTAAGTTCAGTGAGGTTATTCCCACCTCAGATCATACCTTCAAATGGCGTACGTGACGATGGTGAAACCTAAGGAGTCTTAGAAGACAAATGGTCACCGTTGGGAAATTTGTTTTTCCAAGACTTCATCATTCGACATGGAAGAAGATTCACAAGTACCGCATCGGGGGGGAGACCATTCCTTAGCTACCCGAGTCAGCCCGATCGACATGCAAAAGGAGTTCTACCTTGAGAGTCAGAGAAGAAGTCACGCTTCAACTTGATCAAAAGCATGCACATGTATATACTGAGAAATTGCAAATGTAGTCGATGATGTCTATACCTACAACCCCGATGTTCACAATGAGATTGTAATGCTCAAATTTTTATCAATGAAAAGAGATGAATTCCAAGATATTGAAGATGACCACTGACGGTCCATACAATGCCATTCTATGTAAACCGTGGTCGGTACCGGCGAAACAGAATGACAAAGGGGAAAATAATGAAAAAGTGGAAATTCATCAAGAAACCAAACAGAGGCTAGTGTTGAAAGAATTGCCGCGTCATCGGAAGTATGCTTATTTAGAATCACCAAAGAGAAGAATTCAGCTGGATTATCTCGCTAGATTTTAGCGATGATGAGGGAACGTGAGGTTGCCGAAATCTTAAAGAAGATAAAGAGTCTATAGCTTCGTCCATCAAGAATTGAAGGGTATCGCAATCCATCACTTGCATGCACAAAATTTGCTAGGGACCAAGGCCATTCAGAACATCAAAGGAGACCAATCCAAAGTGATGAATAAGTGGTCGAAGGAGATACTAAATTGGCCAATGTCGGGTTTTATCTATGTACTTCAGATAGCCCTCAAAGGAAATTTCACCATGTGGTTCCGGTTAAGGGTGGATTTACCGTGATCCGCAATGAGAAAACAATTGATTCCAACAAGAATAAAGGATGTGATGGAGGGTATGCATTGACATAATGAATAACACGCCTACCAGAGCATCATTTCGTCTTCATCATCAAATGTCGGGATGCATTAGCGTGACACCTCATTGCTGACGGGTATTCAGGATACAATCGATTGCTATTGCACCCGAGGACCAAGAGAAGACTAACTTCGCATGCCCCTATGGTACCTTCGCTTTCTATGATGCCATTCGGGGTCGCAATGCTCCCCGCATTCCTTAAAAGGTGTAAGGAGGCCAATATTCTCGCACTTATTAGCAGTTATGGAAATTTTTATGGATGACTTCACCGTATATGGATCCAGCTTTGATCGTTGCTCAAGAACCTAGAAACAAGGCTTCAAAGATGCTAAGACAAACAAATACTAGCATCGACCTGAAAAATGCCATTTATGGTAATAGAAGGTATTGTTCTAGCATCAAATTTCTACATCGGATCGAAGTGTAATCAACCAGTGTATCCATTATCAAACCTCTCGCACCCCCTACCACAAGAAAAGGAGCCTCGTGCTTCTGGGGCATCGTGGATTTTATAGAGATTCATCAAAGACTTCAAAAATAGCCGCACTACTCATGCGTATTACTCGGAGAAGGATACAAGGTTTAATTTTTGATGACTCCTGCAAGGTCGCTTGAAGAGATCAAGATCAAATCGTTCACACCTATAACGGGCCGCATCTGCATCGGACGTGGATTTGAAATAATGTGTGATGCCGCGATTTTGGCATTGAGTCTCGCAACGTTCCTCCTCCTCCTCCCATTCTGGGTATAAAGAAAGGAGAAAATATTCAGGAACCATATACTATGCTAGTAGAACCCCAAATAAAGCACACACAAGAAAATTACTCCATCAACCTGGAAGTGAGATGCTAGCCATAGTATTTTGTCATAGGAAAAATTCACAGTAATACATTCATCCCAAGATTATTCATACCGATCATGCAAAGCAATCAAGTACCGATGCTTAAAGAAGGAAGCTAAGCCAAGATTGATAAGGTGGGTGCTGTTATTGCAAGAGTTTGACTTGGAGATCAAGGATAAAAAGGGGTGTGACAATGTGATAGCTAATCACTTGTCAAGAGTAGAAAGAAGCATTACTGAAGAAGAGAAAATAATATTGACAGAGAACTTCCTGCATTTGTTAAATCATAAAAGTTTCCTTCCAACTTCCATGGCGCCGATATTGTAACTGGCTTACCATGGAGTAATTCCTTCAGACCACCTACCACGTAAGAGGAAACTCGTAACTCGATGTGCCAGTATTATATTCGGGATGATCCACTATTATTTAAAAGAGGTGTCATGATAATAAGAAGATGTTTAGTGACGAATATGAAAAAATTTCAATGAATGCTACGCATCACCATATGGGGCCATTTTCAGAGAAAGAACAATTTCATAAGATACTCCTAACTGATTTTATTGGCCCACTATCTCTCGTGAGATCAGGCCGAAAGGGTGAAATTGTGTGATAGATGCCAAAGATCGAAATATCGCTAGCAGAAATGAAATGCCCCTAAGAGGTATAATGGTGGTGCAAATCTTTGATGTATGGGGAATAAATAGATTTTATGGGACCATATTCTACACCATCATTCGGGGAACTGCATACCGGCTAGCGCTTGATTATGTTTCAAACGTGGTGGAAGCAAAGTAGGTCAGTCTGCTGAATGATGCTAACACGCTTGTGAGTTTCTTGCAAAAATATTTTGAGCGATTTGGAACACCTGTGAACTATCATTAGTGACTAGAAGCTATTTGCAAACAAAATATTTGTAAACTCATGAATGTGTATGGGGATCAAGCATAATGAGTCTGGGCCTTTATCATCCCTGCACTAATGGACAAGGTAAATTTCCAAATACCAGGAGAGATTAAAAGAATACTTGAAAAGATCAGAGCTCAAAGGAAGGGATTGGCCCTCCAAGCTTGATGATGCACTGGGGCTTACAGGATCTATTACTAAACTCCCATCGAATGTCCCCATACGTAATTGTTTTCGGGCAAACTGTCACCTACCTCAGAATCGAATACAAGGCAATGTGGGCCATCAAGAAGTTGAACTTCGCATTTTAAACTCGCAGGGGAAGAGAGATTGTTCCAACTGCTCAATTGAAGAATCGGAAATGAAGTTTATGATAATGCTAGAATCTACAAAGATAAGACAAAGAAATGACATGATCAAAGGATCCCGAGAAAGAGTTCAGCAGGGGAACATGTTCTACTGCTTAATTCTAGATCGAAATTGTTTTCAGTGAGAAAGTTGAAACTAAATGGAGTGGGTCACACACAAGGTGTCAAGCAATACATTTGGAGCAAAGAATATTCAAGGACTGATACCTGGAGAAGCACCAGTCAATGGACAAAGACTAAGCACTATCTACAGGAGGAAGAATGTGAAGAGCTCCAAAGAAGTTATCTAGAAAGAAGAAGAACCAAAACAAAGAAGTCCAAATTTAAGGACTCAAACCGAGCAAATGGAGCGGAGGCAACCCAAAAAGACTTCCAATTTTCTAATTTTTGAATTTTATTTAGAATTCACTTTGATTTTTTTTTTTTTTTGTTTTCTAAGTTTTATTTTTATATAGTGACTCTTTTGAAATCTAGAAGTACTAAGGCGTAATCAAATCCTTTCCGTAAATGCAGTGCCAGGCAAAATCAAGGAGAAATGGAGAGAAGAGATAATTCTAGAACGACTCCAAAGAAGTCAGCTGTGAAGGAGAAACAGAAAATGGGAAGCATTCTTTTCCCTATACAAATTTTATGAAAATTTAATTGAATACATGTATGAACTGCTGTGTGAAATTGATTTATTTGATGCTGAGGATTTTAGAGTTGATAAAGAATGAAAAAACCCTCTGTTCATTAAATATAAAGGCAAATACTCATTAGTTCGCGACAAAGATCGATGTCGGGACTCACTGTCAAGGAAGAAAGACGTGGTCGACAAGAGCAATCTCTCCTAGAGGGAGTTGTCGCGACATCATCATACATAGAGGAAATAATTGATGTCGAATGTATGACTAATTTGTCCCAATTAAAAGATTATGTCGCGACAAGAAATTTTATGTCGCACATCATTGAAATTACAATGGGCGCTTTAAATTTTGCCTCTAATTTTAATGACAAAGATATAATTTCTCTAACTTCAGACAGTCGCGACATGCGAATTTAATAAAACAATAAGTGAACCCACAAAAACTTGATTGAATTGCACCGTTGAGAACTTCTTCCACTTCCGCCTCCACTCTCCCTAAACTCGCTTGTCCTCCCTTCCTTCTCGATTCTCAACTCGAACCCTAGCCTCTCGCACTCTCCAAAAACTTTCCTTCCGCTTCAAATGGTCAAACCTCAACCTTGTCCCTAACCCGAGAGATCATGGAGGAATATGTGTAACTGTAGAAGAAGAAATCCAACAGAAGAACCGTTGAAGAGATGCCCACGTACACCAGAGGTACCAAAGTAGCTTCGGGCTGGTTAGAATGACAAGGGAAAAAAGAAGAGTAAGAGAAGAAGAAGTAGAAGATTTATCGCAGGAAGCTTATTCCAACTACACACTATGCCAACAAGGGGTTCAGAAAGGGCAGTAAGATTCAAACCCTATTACCCCTTTCAAGGAGATGATTGAATAAAGAGGTCGGGAAACTTTCGCTCATCAAAAATCACACGCAAAGAAGGGTGAAAGAATTTTATTCAAACTGCAGTGTGAAAGACAACACCGTGTTCGCCGTGAGGAGTATGGGTACCATATGGAGCCAAAGCCATTAACTAAGCATATGGAATGGCAGTGGCATTGCCACGGGTCCAAGTTCAAAAAGCTCTTGGAAAACCCAAATTTTGGAGAAGATTGCCAAAAGGCTCACATCGATGGAAAAGCACAATCGGGGGACAAGGTGGAAGGAGAACCAAAAACTCAATGTGGGAAGCCTTATCAAGGCTAAGGTATGGTTCTATTTCTCGTCTCCTCGTTTGGCCCCAACCAAGCATTTGTGTCAAAGTGAGTAGAAAGGTGAAGCAATTATGTCAGACAAGTTATTTTAAAAGGGTACAAGCTCAATGTAGGAGTAATAATTGAAAATTTATAATGAAAATTCATGAAGGAAACAAGAGAGGGTCGATAATTTCACCCAAGAACACAACTGGGCTTATGTTTGGGCTACCGATGTAAGGGAGTCTCGGTTAGTTAAGAAGAAGTCCCTATGACATCACCTCTCCCATCGGGACAAAGAGTGGAGCATGGATCTTAAACCAAAAGAAAAAAGGGGTGTGTCAGATTAAACCGCAGAAGAAGCTCCAAATGCAAAGGCACAAGAAGAGGAGACTTCTCAAAGCAAGCCACAAGAAGAAGAGAATCCAGAAAATCCTCCTGAAAATAATACTTCCACATTTGCAGACGATGAAGGGCAGGATGAAAGAAGCCCCTTAGATTTCTCCATCCCCTTAGCTAGTTCTCCCCCTATGCAAAACAGAACATTCAGAGAGAAGGGAGAAAGCTCAAGGGGAGCACAAGAGAATAATTCGATAATGGAGGCCCTCAATGCCATCCAGAAGAAGATGGAAGACAGGGAAAAAGAGTGGAATGTGCAACAAGAATTCAGGGAGGGAGTTTATGAAAAAGAGTTAAAAAGAAGAGATCAGCAATGGGAAGAAGAACTGAAAAGAAGAGAAGAACAGATGAAAGAGGTTCTTCAGCAGCAAAGAGAGGACTTTAAGAAAGAAATGAAGGAAAGAGATCGCGATCTTTTACAGAAACTCAAGCTGAGTCATGAATCTTTATAACAATCGCTTGAGGTGATTCTCGGCCCAACCATCATGAAGAAAAGAGGCACTGTGAAGCCAAATTTGGGAGAACAAATAAAGGGATTCAAATTTTTATACAAGTCTCTTACAAAAGATTTTTGAGAATAAGTCGATGATGTAGAGACAAGAAGCAAAAGGATGTCGAATCCTACAAAGTAAGAGAATGGCTAAAAATTTGGATTTGATTAACAACAATCTTTCCAAATTTTTGGAAATAATGACCGAAATGGAAAACACAATGAATGGCCTGGGAAGAGACAAGATGAGCTAAACAAGCACTGATCTTCCAATGAGATCTTTCATTTGGGCATCGTCGAAGGAAACTAAGAAGAGAAAGGAAAGAAGAGAAATGAAATTCCTCCATTCAAATTTCCTCATTTGAATACCCTAGACCGATCCCCTAATATCTTTGTCGCCTTCCGTAAAAGAAAGAGATAGACTTCTTCCCAAACTGACCTCCTTTACCTTCCAAAGCCCATACTGTGTATCCAACATTTGCAATTGAATCATAAATAAAATGATAAATTTGAAATGAATTGTTGTGTTATTTTGGTTTGTTAAATTTTGTGTTGCTTTGTGGTTGTGAAGCACTGGGGAAAAATAAAAGTAGGAATTAGTTCAAGAATAAAATCACGAGATGTAATGAGAGATGAATTGAATGAAGCAAAGGATTAGAATAAGTTTGGGAATGTAGAATAAGGGCCAAATGAATACAGCTGATTGAACACAAGTGCAAAAGTGACTTAAGTCTAATCGATAAGTCCGGTATCAGAGGAAGGTAATACAATAGAAGGAACAAGACATTTTCGAGTTTGTGGTGTACCTAACAATAAGTCATGAACCTGTTGAATATCAAGTAATTTAACTACTCATCAACAAAATGAGTCAATACAATCCTTATGGTTAGTCACAATCTCAATCCAAATTTAGAATTTGTTAGATTATTGATTGAGGCAAATTTAGTGATACAATGATAAGAGATGATGCAGCTATTCTTGGATAGATTTGAGCCATTCTAGCCATCCTTATTCATATGTTGACATACACCTTAGTTCCTATAAATTGAGCCAACAAGCTTATTTTTTTTCAAAAAAAAATAAACCAATAGAAACCCCAACCCATCCTAAAAAATCAATCCTTCAATAAAGAACATATGATTACCCAGGAATTCAAGGAGGAAGAAAGAAATGAAGTTTGGGGGAGTATAAGTTTTTGAGGAACTCAAAAAGGGGTATGAAAAGAAAAAGCAAAGAGCAGAAAATGCAATAGAAAAGAAAGCTTATAGGGATAAGTTTTATCCTGTGGCCTAACTCTCTTGAACAATTAAGTTCTTAGGGGTGTTTCAACACCTAGTACCCTAATGCCATCTGTATGGGAGCTACTAACCCAAAGTTCGCTAAGAGTGTTAGAAAGCCTAAAAAGGTAAAACATTGCACTATCCTCGAATGGTGACAAACAAAAGAAATTTCGGGCTTGAGTTGCAAGTGAGAAATAGCATACTCGAATTGAAGCAATCAAAGAAGATGTTCCAAACATGAAGTTTAGGAGTTAAGCCAAAGAAACTACAAGAAAGAAAGTAAGAGGAGAGAAAAGGTTCAGTAATCTTAACCTGGGTAAATTCATTCCATCTACCCATCACCTGCTTTTCCAACAATATAAGCCCAAAAAGACCTCGACATCTTGAAGGTCAAGTCACCTACATTAGTGGAGATCAATATGAAAAACAAACCCATGGAATTTGGAAATATGGAAACAATCAAACTATGAAGGACTTTAGGGGAGTTAAGTGACTCTCAAGATGAAGATGAGAAAGGAAAATAATCTATTATTCAACAGATCTAATGATTATGGTTTGTAAAATACTTCAATGGGGCTTAGTTTTGTATACTATAAAGATTAAAAACTAACCCTTGAACCTGACTTCAGTTAGATGCATTAAAAAACAATGCATTCGTATTTCAACCAAAAATTGCCGACCGGATTCTAGTGTGTACACAAGTGTATAACATCATCACCTAAGGACTATTATCTAATCCCCGGCAACAATACCATAAGACTCGTTAAGACTACATCAATAAACTGTTATGGATCAAAACACCTATTCAAATTTGAGACTTATTACCCAAGGACTATCATTTCAATCCCCTCGCAAAACCATTAAAATTGAAAGTGTGAGTTTCTTTAAGTATCACTTGATTAAAAGATATTTTTATAAGAATAAACCATTTTCAAGGTGGTTTTGATCCAAAGATACCGCAAGTGCACAAAAGGTCGACAAGTAATAAAATGGATTTAAGTCTAGATATCGATCCTACGTAGATCTCAAGAATTTTTTCAATCAACTACCCCAACTACTTAAGCTCCATACTATTCGACGTATAATACGATAGCTAGATTTTGCTTGAAAGCTTGAAATGAATGATGTAAAGAAAAATGGATGAACAATAAATGAATTGAATATTGAAATATCAAAATAACAAATTTAGATTTAACAGTTATCTCTAAAGAAAACATCAATAATCACTATTGTGAAGAATCAATCTTACAGCCTCAGACTGCGATCTTGGTTTTCGAACTACGCATCTTTAAAACTAGTCCATGATTAATATAGTGTGACTGATTCTCCACACACACGCTCATCATCTCACCTTAACTGCCTCGAACACAAGGGTGAAATAACTACTTCTTTAAACTAGTTGCCTTGTTCTCAGTATTTTTCTTTCTCAATACTTCATACCCACAACATGGACTCCGTGGCACTCCGAGCTCAAGTGAGTCATTGCGAGGTTGCACTATACCGGTTCCTCACCCTCAAAATTAGAATAGCTTACTCTTTCCTCGATTAGATCCTTGCTAACACTGGATCGAATCTACCATTCGAATTGAGGAACTCTGTCATACTTAAATTTATAACTCACCTCAACCCATTCTCTGCATGCTAGAAGAGGATGTATTGATTTAAATATACAGAGCGCATTAGATCAGCAATATCAGGTTCAAATACCTTCCCGAAATTGTTTCTTACTCTCAAGAATGCCTTCTCTGTGTCACCCAGAGGGTCTCCTGGAAATCAGAGCTGAAACAACCTCATTATGGGTACAAGAGATTGAAATTGGGATCAATTCCAAGAACACGCAAAACCAGCAAGTCGATTTAACATCTGAAGTTCAGCTATTATGAATGAAATACTGCAGGAAAGATTATTTCTGACAATAACGTCAATTCAATGGAAGCTGGGTTTCTAAATTACTAATTGTATTCACACGCTTCTGTCGATGCAGAAACCATCACAGAATCGAAACCTGGTGTCTAAATCCCGCACTTACGTCCTGGACTAACAACCGGGGACAAGAATTTTAAGAAATATACATCTACATTCAGCTCTCTGCAATCCTTTACAACTAATGCTCAAATCCAAATTAGAAACGAAATACACACTAATCTAATCTAAAAAATAAAATGGAAAGAAAAAAACGAAACAAAAGAAAGAAAAGAAAAGAAAAGAAAAAATAAAAATACGTATTTCAAAGAACTCCAGACTTCTTTCAGTCGCCAAGAGCCGCTTTCTCTGCTGGTAGCAGCCAGATGCATAGTGGTTCCGGTTGGCCCTAATTCCAACGCGCCTTTGTGATTTCCCAATGGATCGCCCATGTTATCGTTTCAGTCGCACCTCGCGCTCCGCGTCAGCGCCATCGCTGTTAGTTCGCACTCGCATAAAGATTTATCGCGAAGTCGATGGTTCTCTTTGTTTTCTGTACGAATTCCGCGTCGCTGATAGCGAATCAATGTCGCGACAAGGAATCAATGTCGCGATATCAACCTTATTCTTCGTGAACCTGAATGATGGTTTCGATGTCACGCCAGACATCAATCTTTGTCGCGACATCACTCTATGGCTCCTGTGCTTTAATCGTTGCTCTATGTCGCGACATCGATCTTTGTCGCGGACATCAACTCATGCTCCTCGCGCAATCCTTCAATCGATGATTTTTGATGTTTTGCCATCAATCTCTTTGTCGCGATATCACTTTATGGCTCGCGCTTGAATTGGTCGTCTTTTTGTGTGTCGCGACATCGATCTCTCGCCGCGACATCAACTTTGGCCCTTAAGGCTTCAATCGGTGTTCTGGCGTCGCGCCCTCAATCCCTTGTCGCGGACAAAGAACTTAATGATTTTGAAGCATTCTGACCGATGTGGTTCGATGTCGCCACATCAATTCTTTGTCGCGACGCCAACCTTAGGAATTGTAATCAGAACTCGTATCTTTCTTATGTCGTGACATCGCATCTTTGTCACGGCATCGCCTTAAGTCTCGCAGCTTTCAATCGGAGGCGGCGCTCGGCGTCGCTGATATCAACTCCTTTGCCGCGATATCACTTTATGGAATCGCAGATTTTCAATCGAAAGTATCTCATGTCGCGACTAATTCTTGTCGCCGACATCATACGTTTATGGCCTCAGAAATTTTTAAATCGTTAAGCTTTTGCGTCGCGACGTCACCTTCCGTCATACCATAGCTTAAATCACATCGCCATCTTTCAAACCCGCTTGCGTCATTGGCTAGCGCCTTTGTCACGACTTCCATCCTTTGTCGCGACATCGACCTTCGGCCGCGATATCAATGTACGCTTGTCGCGACATCATTTCTTAAGCCTCGTTAGTCTTCGCTGTCGGTATTATACGCTCGCTTAACCCGCATCAAGTTTCTTCGAATTTTCCCGATGTCTCACTCGCATAATCGACAATGCAAAACCCAAACCGCAAACATTGGTTACCCAAATGCCATTTCCTCGCCTGCCATTTTTGTATTTTTACTCCACCGATTGCCGTGATTTTCTAATTTTTTCTTCTTTCTTTCACCCCCGCTAATAATAAATCGCTATTTCATAATTCGTATATTAATTATTCCTTTTCGGATGAAAATCAAATAAAAATGGATTAAAAATATATGACTTTAAGCTCATCAAACTCCCCAAACTTAAAGCTTTCGCTGCCCTCAAGCAAAGGAAAGAAAGAATTGTTTGTCCCTCAAACAAAAAGGACATTTTCTCGCTCCGCTCATAAAGAGCGCCACCTTTGCTGAAATACGTTGAAATACAAGAATTACATTGTTTTAATCACGATTCTTATCGGAAGAAGGTCACGATAGAGCGTAGCACCCTCTAAGCCCCAAAGTCGGTCTCTATAAAACAAGTAAGAAAATATGACTTTGACTAATGTGTGAATCTAGAAGATAGCAATAATATCTAATAATCTGAGCAATATATAAAAAAATAATCAATAGTCGTATAGAAAAAAGTGTACAGACGGCATGTTAGAAGCTACGATTGGGAAACAATGTTAGTGCGATAACAAAATATAATGACGCATTGATTAGAATTTGTTATAAATCATATGTCAAATTATTTATTAAAATGGAATGTCGGGCCTAAGCCCATTTATATATTTACACAAATTAACCCAATATTCCATTTGTGGGGTAGTATAATTAGCAGTGTGTTTGAGATTTTTGAACGGTTTGAGTGAATTTTGAAAATTGGAAGTTTGAAGTTGAAAATTTGAAATTTGAGATTTTTATGGGAGCTTGAAATTTAGAAATTATGGTCTGAAACTTAAGAATAGAATAGTTGAATGTGAAATTGAGATTTTGAAATTTGAAATTGATCGCTTGAATTTGAAATTATGAATTTTGTAAATTTGGAAATCATAAACTTTAAAATTGGAAATTAGAGTATAGCGCTTAGATTTGAAATTATGGCGTTTGATTTTGAAATTAGGAATATCTGATTTTGAAATTGAAAGCATTGAAAATTTGAAATTGGAAATTTGAGATTTGGAGGACTTGAATTTTAAAATTAGAAAATTTGAATTTTAGAAAATGAGAAATTTGAAATTTGGGCCTTAAAATTGAAATTAAAATTCGAAGGAAAAATTTGGGGATTTTATTAAATTAAGGGTGGAGTGATAGCCCATATGTTAAGGAAAATAAATTGAATTAAAAAAAAACAGCAACAACTAATTTAATTAAATAAACAAAGAAATAATATAATTACAAAGGAAAATAAAATAATAAGACTATAAATTAAATGACTAATATAATATATATACAAAAAAAGCTATATAAAGAAGAATAAAAGAAAGTCAAGAAAAACATGCACAGTAGGGTAGTTCCGCAGGCGAAACAGCTATACCAGTGAAATTGCTCGAGTTAGGTTAATATAAAGTACGTAAAATTTCGCAAAACGCTGGCTTAAGCTTTGAGGCAAACAGACATAAGTAAATGTGGGGAAGACATGCTTTCATAAGAAAATAAATTTAAAGGCCCAATAGAGCACAAATTATATAGGCCGAATGCGCTTAATTTATTTTCCAAAATTTATCGAGGCGAGTGGGGTCTCGACATTTTGGTGGAGCAATGATGGTTTCACTTTTCCTCGCAAAATCGAGGGAGAGGTCATTTTATATAGGGAAAGGGAGAACTACTCTTTTTGTAATTTTCCGTGTGGGATTACTCCGCAGGGGAAAAAAAGCTTAAGCCTCAAATGTAAATTCGCGCCTCTCACTTGTAATTTTTCGTGTGGGATTCTTCGCGAGAAAAAAAAATTCTGGCACTCAAAATTTAGGGTCTGAAGCATGAATTTTTTTTTTTATTTAATGTTTGTTTAGAAACCGTAGAATTGATTTTAGTGTATGTTCCCCCTGCTACAGAATATCGTAATTTAAATACAAGACTCATTGTTTTTATCTTTTTCAACACTATTTGATTGTTATTATTTATATTTTAATATCTCATTAAATTCTTTTTCCAGGGGTTCAATTTTTTATAATAAATTTATAAACGTAAAACTCGTTATATTCTTAATTGAGCATATAATATATTATTATTTTTTAAAGGAAAATAATATTATTGATTCAAACTTGTAATAGATCGATAAATCCAAAATCCAAATAATTAATAATAATATAGGATGAAACAATATTAAGGTTAAAGCGTAATAAATGTGACGTAAAGAACTTTAAATTTGATAATATAGTGGTATAATATCATGGCTTTCAGTATTTCAATATACCGATAACTATAATTCGATATATTATATTGATGGAAATAGTTTTATGCATCTAAATCGGCTCGCATAAATAAAGCATTGCAATAATTGTGAATGTTATCGGCAGTAACAAGAGATGACAATAAAGCATTTCACGATGAAACAATGATAAAAAAACAAGATAAATAATAAATATTCGTGGAAAAATTACTTTATTAAGTAATAAAATAAAATATAAAAAAAAAAGAAAAATATGTGACAAGAGAACATGGGAAAAAATATAATAATATATTATTAAAAATTATTATATTTCGTTTATAATGCCAACATTATTTTTTCCCAAGTGTGTTAAATCGGAGCCCAAGCCCAAGACAAAGCCCAAGCCCAAACATTTGCCCTAAGTCAATGCTTGGAAAGCAAGAATAAAATGGAAGAATATTCGTGAAGATATAAATACGTGTCTAGGGTTTCAAAGCAGCCTATCCTCGCATTTTCTCAGTTCCTTTCATTTGGAGACTGAGAAGTGAGAAGAGCCGCACCCCAGCCGCCGCTCCCCTGTCGGTAAGTCCCTCCTTCTTCATCCTCTTTCTCAATCTTCATCCCATTCGCTTACCCCCTTTTATCTCTTTGTTTCCGTCTCTAGTTAGCGGCTTCATTGTTTTTTCTTAAATAGTGGAATCATTTTCTACTTCAATCGGCGATCTGTGGATTTTTGTCCGCTAAAATTACGTTTCCCAGCTGTAGCACATGTTTGTCTTTTAATTTTTGTTGTTTTTGCATCTGGGTTTTATGATTATGACCGCTTTTAATCGAATCTGTTTGCCTTTTTACCTTTTTGGTTTCTGGCTGCGTTCTGTGTTTATAATAAACTCGTTTAAAATCTGCGAATCTCTTCTGGAAACCATCACCATGTTGATGTTTGTTGTTATATTTGTCGGTGTATGCGTAATCTTGATTTCCTTGATTTGTTTTGTGATTCAATCAATTGTTTTCTTTTAATTTTTTTGGTTGTGTTACGTAGTTTTGTTATTGTTTTTGTTGTCTCTGATTTCTGATCAGCGGTGTCTTAATTAGATCTGTGCTGGATCTTTGCTCCTTTATGAATTTGTTGATACAATCCTTCTAGATCTAATATTCATTGTTTGTCCCTTAAATTTTTTGTTGATTTATTGTTGGTATCTATGTATTTGGATTTTTGCATATTTTTCGTTATCTAGTGTTCTATCTCTGGCAGCGGCTAGATATACTTGAAAGGGTTTTATCTTTGTCTTTAGATAACTAAATCAGGAGGTATAATCGAATTTTTTTCAAACTGTCTTTTACCTTATCTTTGCTTCAAGCTGCCAAAAAGTGTTGGTTGAAAAAAACTTGTATTTAATATATTATGTTTATGTTGATGAAATATACATGTACTATTCAGTCAGATTCATATGTTAGATTCTGTGTTGGTCTTATCGTAGACTATTGGTTTAGTTAGTTGAATAACTGATTGTTATCACTGTGTCAGTATGTTAACATACTGTGTTATTATGTATAGTTATGGTTTATTATAAGGTTGTTTTATTCTTGTTTCCAAATGGATTAAATTTTAATTGAAAGGGTGTGGATGTGTTTATTTTTGTGAATGTTGCTATCTTCTCAGCTAATGCTAGGTGGTGATAAGTACTTCTGCATACTTCTCTAGTCTTAGAGTTTGTGTTCTCCAATAAAACTCAACAACTTAATCATGGGTTGATTGTAATGGTTGCAGGTGGTTGAACACCTCCTTACAGAAGCTTTGTGTTTGTGATATCTAAAGAACAGTCAAGATGGTAAGTGAATTGCATCTTAATTTGATAGTCATGTATGGTTTAGCTGTTATATTATCTATTCATAACTTTTATTGATTATATTTACTTCGTTTCTGCAGGTGAAGTTTACAGCTGAGGAGCTTCGTAGGATTATGGATTACAAGCATAACATTCGTAATATGTCTGTTATTGCTCACGTAGATCATGGTATTAATCCTTCTTATCATCTCTTTGATTTCTTCTCATCATTGGTATGTGGGATTATGAGAAGATATTGTGGCAGTTCTCTTGATATTCTTGTAGTTTCATGCCTCTATTTGTAGTATATTCAGATATATGTTTGCGGAGGTTAGAACATGTTTTTCTTGCTATTCTTCAAGCTGTACGATGCTGATAAGCAGTGGAGAGATTTGTTGATTTTTTTTAGATGAGATAGGATTAATTTTTATCTTATTTATAAACTAAGAAAGGTTTCAGTTAGACAGGCTATTAAGGAATGCTTACTGTGTCGTGGAATTTCTACTTCTGTATAGATTTACATATGTATGTGTATATATATATATATAGTAAATATTTGTTCTTCTATACGTTTAGGTAAGAGTTTTTTGTCTAATGCTGTTATTTATCCATTCTGTTTATTACAAGTTCTAATGCTTTTTTTTTTTAACAGGAAAGTCAACCCTTACCGATTCTTTAGTGGCTGCTGCTGGTATTATTGCTCAAGAAGTGGCTGGTGATGTTCGGATGACAGATACCCGAGCGGATGAAGCTGAGCGTGGTATCACTATTAAGTCTACTGGTATCTCTCTCTACTATGAGATAAGTGATGAGTCCCTCAAGAACTACAAAGGAGAGAGACAAGGAAATGAATATCTTATCAATCTTATTGATTCCCCTGGGCACGTGGACTTCTCATCTGAGGTTACTGCCCCCTTCGTGTGTGCTGATGAATTGCACTCCGTGGTTGTCGATTGTGTTGAGGTGTTTGCGTCCAGACAGAAACTGTTCTGCGACAGGCCCTGGAGTGAAGGATCCGTCCTGTCTTAACTGTCAATAAGATGGACAGGTGCTTCCTCGAGCTCCAGGTTGATGGAGAGGAGGCTTATCAGACCTTCTCAAGGGTTATTGAGAATGCAAATGTTATCATGGCTACATACGAAGATCCACTTCTCGGCGATGTTCAGGTTTATCCTGAAAAGGGAACAGTTGCATTCTCTGCCGGTTTGCATGGTTGGGCGTTTACACTAACTAACTTTGCGAAGATGTATGCCTCCAAATTTGGAGTTGACGAGTCTAAAATGATGGAAAGGCTCTGGGGTGAGAATTTCTTCGACCCTAAAACCAAAAAATGGACCAGCAAGAACACTGGTTCTCCTACCTGCAAGCGTGGTTTTGTTCAGTTCTGTTATGAGCCCATCAAGCAGATCATCAACACTTGTATGAATGATAAGAAGGACGTACTATGGCCAATGTTGGGCAAGCTTGGTGTGTCCATGAAGTCTGAAGAGAAGGAGTTGATGGGAAAGGCACTGATGAAGCGTGTTATGCAGACATGGCTCCCAGCAAGTACTGCTCTCCTGGAAATGATGATTTTCCACCTTCCCTCTCCTGCCACGGCTCAAAGATATCGTGTTGAGAACTTGTATGAAGGACCCATGGATGATTTGTATGCCACTGCTATCAGAAACTGTGATCCTGATGGCCCTCTGATGCTCTATGTCTCAAAGATGATTCCTGCTTCTGATAAGGGCAGATTCTTCGCTTTCGGACGTGTTTTCGCCGGCAGGGTTTCAACTGGTTTGAAGGTAAGAATCATGGGTCCAAACTATGTCCCTGGTGAGAAGAAGGATCTATACGTCAAGAGTGTGCAGAGAACTGTTATTTGGATGGGAAAGAAGCAGGAAACTGTTGAGGATGTCCCTTGTGGTAACACTGTAGCTTTGGTTGGTTTGGATCAATTCATCACTAAGAATGCTACTTTGACCAACGAGAAGGAAGTTGATGCCCATCCGATCAGAGCAATGAAGTTCTCCGTCTCACCTGTTGTTCGTGTTGCAGTGCAGTGCAAAGTAGCATCTGACCTTCCTAAACTTGTTGAAGGTTTGAAGCGTTTGGCTAAGTCGGATCCTATGGTGGTCTGTACTATTGAGGAATCCGGGGAGCACATTATTGCTGGTGCTGGTGAACTCCATCTTGAGATTTGTTTGAAGGATCTGCAGGATGATTTCATGGGTGGTGCCGAGATTATTAAATCTGACCCTGTTGTGTCCTTCCGCGAGACTGTTCTTGAGAAGTCCTGCAGGACTGTGATGAGCAAGTCCCCTAACAAGCACAATCGTCTCTACATGGAGGCCCGTCCTTTGGAGGACGGTCTTCAGAAAACCGTGGCGATAATTAAATGGCCCAAGGGACGACCCCAGAGTTCGTTCCAAGATCTTGTCTGAGGAGTTTGGTTGGGACAAGGATCTTGCAAAGAAAATATGGTGTTTCGGACCTGAGACTACCGGCCCTAACATGGTGGTTGATATGTGTAAGGGAGTCCAGTATCTTAATGAAATTAAGGATTCTGTTGTAGCTGGGTTCCAGTGGGCGTCGAAGGAAGGTGCATTGGCTGAAGAAAACATGAGAGGAATTTGCTTTGAAGTCTGTGACGTTGTCCTCCATGCCGATGCTATTCATAGAGGAGGTGGTCAAGTCATTCCTACTGCTAGGAGGGTCATCTATGCTTCCCAGCTGACAGCAAAACCCCGACTCCTTGAGCCGGTCTACCTGGTGGAGATTCAAGCCCCAGAGCAGGCGCTTGGTGGGATCTATAGCGTTCTGAACCAAAAGCGCGGGCACGTGTTTGAGGAAATGCAGAGGCCGGGTACCCCACTCTACAACATCAAGGCATACCTTCCTGTCGTAGAATCCTTTGGATTTTCAGGCACTTTGAGAGCTGCAACGTCCGGACAGGCTTTCCCACAGTGTGTGTTTGATCACTGGGACACAATGACATCCGACCCGCTTGAAGCTGGTTCGACTGCTGCTCAACTTGTATCAGAAATCAGAAAGAGGAAGGGCTTGAAGGAGCAGATGACCCCGCTTTCTGATTTCGAGGACAAGCTATAAGGAGAGAGATAGATATCTGATCATTGTCAAATAAAGCACAACGAGGAGGAGACGATATCAATGGCCATGTGACAGTGATGAGAACACACTCAAGAGGGTGGGTGGTGTGGTAAGGGTTGATTTGAGCATAATTTTTGTTTTGGTCTCTTTAAAATTGTTATGTTGGAGTAGTAGTACTAGTAGTAGTAGGCACTATTTCTGTTGGAACTCATATAATGGAGGGGAAGATGTTTCCCTTTTTTTTCCTCAGATTATGTTTTCAATTCAGTCATGGTTGGTTGACAAGAACAGGGATGTTGTTTTATGTTACCACTTCTATATGGTTTTTTTTTTTGTCTTGAGAACTCTTTTAACCAGACATTGGTTTCGAGAGATGATGATGCTACACTATATTTTTCTTTCTTTCTTTCTTTCTTTCTGTTGAATGTTTTTGTTTTTGTTTTTGTTTTTGTTTATAATACCCTTTTTGTTTAGTCTTGTTTTTTTTTTTTTTTTTTGCATTACTTGGAGCTTATTACAGGGATTATTATGGAGGAGTGGTCTGTAGGCCTATAAATATGCTTATACTTGTATTAAGCCAGAAAAAGGGGTACATTAATTAAGACGTACCACCCTCTTTAATTAGGACTATCCTTCATAAAAAATTATATATTTATCTAGAATGCAATTTTTTTAATTTATTTATTTAACCAATACAAATCCCTTACATGATTTTATCTCAATCTCTTGCAATGTGATAAATATTTTAGTCTGTTATCCTTCATAAAATATTATATATTTATCTAGAATGCAAAATATTTTAATTTATTTTGTATTTTTCAGTTATCTTTTTTAAAATGCCTTAAAAAAAAACAAATACTCCAAAATTGTTTTTAAAAATATGCCCACAAATATTTTAATTCGAAATGTATTGAATGTAGTTTTGAAATTAGAAAATTCTTTTCGTTCTTCACAACAACTTCCAGATAAGGGAGGCGAGGGTAGGAAATGTATTGGGCTGGGCCTATCTGCATTGGATTTGGGCTTGTTGCAGGAGCCCAAGGGAGGGAGCAAGGAGATGTACCGCAAGTGTTTTTTTCAAAGTAATACATGTTTTAAAATGATACCTAAATTATTGTATTCTTTTCACATCAATAAAATCGTAGTTGATGGTTATGATTTTTTTTTTTAAAGATAATAATTTTATTGATTTATAGCAAGAAGCATAACCAAATCCTCTGAAAACTTTGGAGGATGATGTAAGATCTACAATGATTTAATTTTATGTTTCTGTTTGATCAAATATGTTTGTTCAGTGCTATGTAGTAAAGCGTTGCGGTAAGGCGATGAAAAGCCGAAATTGTTATCTTAAGATAGCCTTAAATCATATGTCACGTAAGGCGACCATAGCAGCCAAGCAATTAAAAATATAAATTTTTGTGAAAAAAATCACTTTATTGAAAAAGAAAAATGTCAAAAGAGGCGTAGATGGATGATTTTAGGCCAAGAATGGTAAAAAAATCATCCCTCTTTGTTTAAGGAAAAAAGGCTAGTAAGAACATGATAAGAAATGGAGAAGAGGCTATGGTTTAGGTTGATGACTATGGTTTTAAATTTTTTAAATATTAAAATTTTAGTTAGTAGCTACGGTTTTAGGCTTTTAAAGTTAAAATCATGATTGGTAATTATGGTTTTAAATTTTTTTAAATGATTAAAACCGGAGTAACCAATCATGATTTTAACTTTGAAGTTAAAAGAACTCAAATAACTCAAAAATTTTAAAGTTAACACTCTATGTTTTCAGCAGAAAATGACTTATTGTGAACACAAATACATTTTATCATTTTATATATTTATATATATCTTTTTTTTAAAGTTATTTTTATCATAAAAAAATAAGGGTATTTTTGTAAAATGAGATAAAAAATTGATAGAAAGATTATATTTAGGATAATCAAATCACCCTTTGACTTTAAGCCTAAAACTAGAGGTGGCAATTTTGAAATTAGGATTGAGTTGGGTTGTTAATTTATTGGCTTGAAAAAATCGGGTCAAATTTGACCCAACCCGGCCTACCAATTTTTCTGCTATATAAAACAATTTGGTTTGATCACGTTAAAATTTAGGGTTGGTGTTCTTATTTTGATCGAGCCGATTTTGTATCAGCCAACTTATCGCCGAGCAGCCGCTCCCCAGTTAAAAGCTATGGTTTGGTAATTGTAATGGTCATTATTTTGAAATATGTATTAATATGTGAATTTTTTTCTTAAAAAAAAATTATTTTGAATCATGTATTCCTTTCTGAATTTTTTCTTAAACATTATTTTGGGACAAAGCGGCCTTTTCTCTAGAGAGCTTGGTTGACTGATTCATGGTGATGGAAAGAGGAGAATCGATCTCCACAAGATGAAGCTGCTCGCATTCTTGTGGAATTTTTAAGTCGCCATTACTTCAATCCTTTTCCTCAAAGAATTTATCCTTCTGGTAAAATAAACAAACCCATTTCATTGCCTTCTTTGTTTGGTTTCCAAGAAAACTTAGAGAAAAATCAAATGTAAAATCGATGAACTTTAGAGAATTGGGTTTTTTGCTTCTTCATGTATGCGTGATACCCACTATTCGATGTTGTGTCTTTTTTTTCTTTTTCTCCTCATTTTTTCCGATCAAGAGAAGATCAAACAAGAATTTGTTTGAATTTTCTTTTATCATCCTCTTTTGGGCAATCAAACATGGGTAATTGAATTCTTTTGCACTTTCATCGGTATGGGTTCCAAGAGAACTTGGGAAAAATAAAATAAAATCAAAACATTGAGTCTCAAACTTCCATTATTCAGTTCGGCGCCCAAGTGGGGTTCCGTTCTCTTTGCATTTTCCACTGTGATTTCCTTTATTTTCTTGTGTTTCCTCGCCAACCAAACAAGGTTGGATTGAATTTTCACAAAATTTGTGGTGGGTGTGCAGGCGCATTTGAGAGAAGGAGATATATGAATGTGGTGGTTCAGAGGGCTCGACATCCTCAGCTTAGAGACTACATCCACTCTGCTGTCTCCGGACTTCTTCCTTTTATCCAAAAGGTCATCACCTTTTTCCCTTCTGTTTTCTTAGACTATTTTTTTCCTTTGTTGTTCATGGAATGCTGATATGATTTATGATGTATTACTGAATATGATAATTTTGTTTTCTTTTTTTCTGAATTGCCCAAAAGAAATATATTACATTATTAAATTGAAACTTTATATCTTTGTTATTTTTAAAATGTCTAAATGATATATTTTACATTGTTGAAGATGATAATTTTTGCTCAGCATTGTTCTTGGAATTCCTATATGAGATATGCTACATTACTAAAGATAAGAATTGTAGTTTCTTGTTGTTTCTGGAATCCACACATGATGTAAGGTATATTTACACTTTTGAATTTTTGCAAATAATATGAGTCTAGGACATACAAGGAAGATATGAAAATAATCTTGGCTCTGTGCAGTTCCCTTGTATGCTTTCTGAATCGATGTTGGTGTTCGCTAAAATGTGTAGAAATAGGCAATGTTTCAATCAAGGAGGTTGTATGTTACATGCACATTTTATTGCACACCATGATATAGAAGAACCCCTGATCAGTTCGAGAGTTTAGACGTGCGCACACATCCACTGGTGCCCGGCCCAAAGTACACAACAATATAGGGTATTTTTCCTTTTAAGAAACCGATAGGACAATTTGAAATGAACTGCAAAAAATGGTAGTTCTCAAAAATTCTGAATTGGTGGCAGTTTATGACATGCATTCTGTTGACAGCACATAGATGTACTGAGTGAAAGTTACTGTAGTTGGAGGTTAAGTTGATAGAAAGTGATGTCGAGAAAACACGACGTCCTTTGTAATCATTTGGCTGCATGATTTTGTTTGCAAATCAAAAGGCTGAAATGGTGTCTAAGGAAGACGATTTTTAGTGGAATTAAAATTCAGGTTTGGAGTTTCTGGTTATGAGGGGAGCTTGGAACTGCCTGCCTACTCTTTCATTTAAGTTGTGGCTATCAGTGGCTTGGCCATGGTGACTCGAACAAGACTGTAGTTGAGTTTTTGAACCTATTAAACCTTTGAATTCTCCTTCAAGTGTCAGTTGATATTCCTTTCTATGTTGATGTGGATGGTGATAGTGGTCACGGTGATACTGTTATTGTAATCCTTTTTCTTGGTGATCTTGGATTCCCCATCGTCTGTCCTCTCAATCCTCTTATCTTTGGTTTTCTCTTCAACAATGGGAATACATTCCCCGGTTTCGTAGAACCAATAGAAGACATTAGAAAAGGTTGAAATGATTTTAATCTTTGATAAGCTATCTGAATCATAAATGATATATGTACTAGATGGGTGGGAGAGTTTAGTTAAAAGATGCTTTTCCTATACTTTATAGAGTACCATCCTCCAAAGATGCTGCAGTTGTAGATTTATTGGATGGACGAGGAGGTGGAGGTGGCTATTGAGAGGTTTAATTTGGAATACCTACCAAAATTGGGAGATAGAGATGGTCACCCGATTTCTGGAGCTTATTTCCTCTTTAAAAATGTAAGAAAGATGAAATACTTTACTTTGGGAAGATGATAATAGGAGAGATTTTGCTGTCAAGTTGTTGCTTAGAGTAACTTAGTATTTGCAATCGGAGAGATTTAGGGATCCCAACCAAGATCCCCTTACAATGTTGGTTTTAGTTTTCATTTTTATTTTTGCATGGGAAGTTGTGTAGGGAAGAACTTAACTGTAGGTATGTTTAAAAGATGGCTCATGTTTAACGAATGCATCCTATGCAAAGACAGCGAAGAATTAAATGATCACATATTGATTCATTGTAAGAATACGAGTGTGCTATGAACTTTGTTTGTAGTCTTTATGGCGGCTTCTTGTATCCACTATAATGTGGAAGTAGGATTGAGACTATTGACTCCTAGAGAAGTGTAAATATGGCCTGTTTATAAATTAGCAACCGAGTAATATAACCAATTATGATTTTGTTTATTTCTTTGTGGTTTGAATGCTAGGATTTTCAGTGGAAATGAATATTCCTTTGCTTTATAACATATGGCATAGCATTTGAGATGGGTAGTTTTTATTTTATGACCAGTTTGGTTCCTGTTTGATATCGACACAAGCCCACATTAGGCTAATAAGTAAAAATAGCTGCCAATGGACTTTCCAGACAATTACACTGTTCCATCGTCGAGATGGAGATGCACATGAGCTACTTGAAATAGTTAAAAAAATAAACCCATAGTCCATATGTATGGGTAGAATGTCTGGAAAGAAAGTTATTTTCTAAAAATAACTCTCTCCCAATAAATGGGTTCTTATTGACTATATATGGTGTGCTTAAATTGCCTTCAGTAAAATTCCTCAAATACCTTAAAAATAGTCTCACCCAACCCAATAATTTCTCATAATTTTGAGGAATGAGAAGTCGTAACTCATAACAAGGTTTCATAAGTGAACCTAGGAAGGATAATAGTAATACTTATTATTTATTTTCAATTTTATTTTCATTTTTCGATTTGTTGAAAATCAGTTTCGAAAGTTTCCTTTGTAAATAATGGCGACTCCTCTAGTTAATTAAGTGAGCTTGCCATCCCCTTTTCATTAAGGACTAATTCACCATTTTGCTTGCAGATTTGAAACTATATAACTAGTAATTCCAGCAGTATACTGTCAAAATCACAAAACTAGTGAAACCTAAAACTTGTGTAGCTTTAGGGATTGTCAAATTGATTATTGTTGTTTCTCACCGGAAAGATCGTGTAAAGTAATGATGAGATCGATGTTAAGATTAGATATCAGGCCGTGACTACTATTCGGATCCTAATTATAATATTGCACACATACAGTGATATCCTGTTGCTAGTCTTCTTGAAGATTTTTGCTTGATCTTTAGATGACCAACTTCTTTTTCTGATATAGAACTATTAAGAATAATATTAATGTTTGACACTTTCCACCTTTCTCTGCAAATATATTATATGCACGGAAAATTCTATTTTCATTGTAATTTTGTGCTATATACCAAATGCAGTTCCACTGAATCCTTAATATCTTGTTATACAAACTAGGGTTTGGTAGAGAGAATAGCAGTTATTTTCTTCAATGTCGACGACAACATTCCCATAGAGAGATTCATATTCAAGCTTGCAGTGAACCAGTCTTATGGCTCAAAGGTGGAAGAAGCTGCCCTGGAGTTCTCTCTCCGATCGTTCTTGATCAAGCTTCCAGTTTCAGAAACCCTCACTAAGGCTCTTCCCAGGGGTAAGTGAAAACTATAAGCAACTATTTAGGTCCTCAATTCGTCTTTAATGTTCCAAAACCTAAAATATGTCTAACCGATCCTTGCCATATTATGTTAAATTCTTGGATGATAAATTGAGCAGCTTATTCACTTGATATGCATGGATCTACCAAATTTTATGTGTGTTAATCAAAGATCTAATGTGTTAATTGTGTAACAATTCCCCGTCTTAAGTCCCTTCTGCCACAACTACAACCTCCAGGGAAAGTTTTTTTCCTAGAAAGATTTAACTAAAGTTGGGTTTTCACTTGATATGTGAAAATCTTTTTAATCTGAAATCCTGTTCCAAAACTCCTCTATCATAGGAACTTACCCTTAACTTAATGATTCGATCCCACATCGGTTTCACATGAGAGTGTAGATTGGTATTTAAGCTTGAGAGGTTCTTCCACCCATTAGACCGGTCTTTTTGGTGGGACTCTCTTGTTGGGTTTGCGTATATATCATTGGTGTTTTTATTGAGAGCTGGTGCGTAGTGGGAAAGAGCTACATGTAAAGGGCTGCACGGTACCCAGAAGAGAAGTTCACAGGTGGCTATCCGGAGTGTAGCGGATTCGCGAATGTCCGGTTTCTGCAGGGTGAGCAATGATACGATCTACTGTCAGTTATGAGAGTGTAAATTGATACTTAAGAGCGAGAGAAGTTCTGCCTCATCGGTGGTCCTTTGGAGTTGAGGCTCTTATTTTAGGTTTGGAGTACCTGTACTTTATCACAAAACAAGGTTTACAGACAAAAAAAACTTTGTAATTTGTAATCACATTGTAAAGCTCTCCTAAAATGCTGAAAAAAACAAAAAAAAAAACTTATAATCAGCCAGAATGTTGCATCAAACAGAATGAGCTTTAGTTTCTTGTATACCAGAACCAGGTTTTGAGCATATTTTTCTTTTAGCAGATTGCAGATGGGAGATAACAGCATACTTCCGTCGTCTTCCGGATGCAAGCAGTAGCAAGGATGCAGAGGTATGGATCCCGACGGATGCGAAACAATGGCAGAAACCTCCGGTAATATCTCCGATCAAATCTATGACTAGTGAGCCTCTTTGTCTGCAGTTATATTTGGAACATCCAAGTTTATCTGAACCCAGCTCTTGAAAATGGAGTTCCTATGTTTTCTTATGTAGAATAGAGTTGTTTTTGAAACATGATTTCTGTTTATGGAAACTGCTCTTGAGAACAGTTTTTTGAAAACTCGGAGAACACCATTTTGGTGTTTTTTGAAAATTGTTTTTTTAATTTGGATTTAGTGTTTTCTGTAAAAATAAATAAAAAATAAAAATAAAAACTGGGAGGCACGATATTGATTGTGTTTCCTTGTTTTTGTTTTTTAGAACAAAAAACAGTTTTGAAAAAAGTAAACGAACAAAGCCAATGTTTTTAAATAACACATCCTTGAAATTGAAGATCAAAATAACTGATGATGATTTGAATTATTGGTAAGAAGAACTAGGAACAAGAAGAAAAAAGAGAAATAAAAGATAAAAAATAAAATAAAACCTAAAACAAATCACTTTGCCTTATTACAAACAAGGATTGGTCATTTCAATTTTTATTTATTTATTTGGTTGATGGGACATGATAGGAAAATCAGTGATATTTTTAGATATTTTTTGTTTTTTGATTCAATAGTGTAATACTTTCAAATATAGAAAAAGATAAATAATATCTTATTATTATCAATAATAATAATATTAGTTTATACATTTTATGAGATGGGGGTGGGGCTTGAGTTAGGTATTGAGCAAGACTCCACATTGATGAATCCATCCAATTGCCAACCCTAAGCTTTGCTTTCTTTATTAGGGTCTCTGTTCTTGGCTCTAGATATTTGCTTTTTCTTTTTTTAGTGGATGGTTCCCCTCAACTAATCCTCTATCAAATCTTTTCATTGATTCTTTAATCAAAAAAGATTTCAGACTGCAAATGGTTCTTGAATAAGGTTTCCCTCAACTAAAGGGCGAAGCATTGGTTTCGTGATGTATCGAAAACAGGTTTATCATATGGTATTCGTCGATCGAACGTGAGATGAATAATAAGCCGGGGTTAGAAAATGATAAATTTATGATTGATTTGTAATTGTGTAATATGATGTGACATGGATAACCCATTTTATTAATTTTGTAATTTAAAATAATATAAATTATAATTAATTTATTAATATTTAACATAAATAATATATATAATGGGTTAATATAGGTTAAATATTAATAAACATAATAATTAAACGGTTTAAATTTATGTTATATGGATTGGCATGAATGTAACTCGTTTATTAAATGGGTTATACAGGTCAACACGGATTGGGCCAAAATATGATTATATTTAATTCAAATCTTAAAAATCTTGTCGAGTTCGTATTATGTTCACGGGTGGTATCAAATTTTACTTAGTCTATCCTTAACCAAGAGTGTGCTTGAAAAAGGGTCATTCAGTCTTTTCACTCTAGAAAAGTATTAAGGAAAAATAAGTAATTTATACTTTTAATCTTAAATCTTTTTTACCTCAATCACTTATATGTAGTGAGAACCTATTTTACAAGTATGGTTTTATGTTCACAATATGAATAAATTTAGTGCTTAAAATGAGTTAAACTATAATTATTTATTAAAATTCAAATTTTTGTTTGTTTAATATTGTAGAATGAATTTTAAGTTAGTTTTACAAAAAATAAAAAATAAATAACTTTATGATAATTAAATTTAAAATCAACTTAACTTTTATCAAACACTCAATTCATTTTCTCTTTTCATTTTATGTATATTTTTACTTATGATTTTCTTCAAACCTTTTGGTTGTAATTGGTTATCAAAAAGTATCTTGCAATTTTTTTTAAGGAAAATGATTTTATCATGTTTGGTTGTTTTACAAAAATTTTCTAAGAAAATAAAATATAATCAAAATTAGTTAAAAATCTACACATTTTATTTTTATATTAATGAGTTAAAATAAATAAAAAGAGTTTAAAGATGCAAATAAAAATAGTTTATTGAGTTTATTTATCTTTATATTCTTGCATTTTTCTTTCTTTTTACATTTCCTCAATATTTTCTTACCTTTTTATTTCCCTATATTTTACAAGAACCAAACCTACCCTTTAAGATTCAGGCAATCCCTAGTGATGAAGGGTTTTAGGCATATCTTGATAAAGAGTACAATAGATTTTATTCATATAATTTAAGAATTTTATAATTTTCTTTACTTATGAAAATACTAAAATACGTTTATTTATTTTTATTTTATTTTGACAAAAAAATCAGAATTTCGTTCGATAAATTCAGGCAGCGATCTGAATTACATTTAACACACTAAATCAAAATCTTAAACAGTAAGGGCGATATGATATAAGTTAATAACGAAAGCGGTACGAGGTCACGTAATTTGTAATCCTAAAAATCGCAAAATGCGAGATTAAAATCGATGAGCATGGATTTGATATATTTTTATCTGTTGCATTTGATTTAAGTAATGTTGCCGTGCGAATTATGTATACAAGCACTCTGAACAATCGCGCGATGACAAAAACACAATAGGAAAATCAAATGGCGAGATCAGTGGAAGAAAACAGTTTATTGAAAGAAGATTTAAGTGGATAAATGATGGGAGGAGTGATTTTAGGTAAAAAAAAAAAAAAACAACAAAAAACCACTCATAACTTATAAAGGAGATAAATACCCTCTTTATTTACCATCCCAATAATTACATTTTTCTTTTCATCATACACAATTGATGGTTATTCTTAATTTTGTTCATGTGTTAAATCACTAGGCCCATAATGTATGCACCCAAATTAAATAAATGTGACACCTACCAAAATCCCACATGCATTACGTGTCCCATTACCTTTAGGCATCTTATCTATTTTCCTACAAATAAGTCAAAATTCGACGATGGTTTAATAATTCAATAATTGAAAGCCTAATTCTTCTAATTAATTATCATAAAAAATAAGAAAAAACCCAACAAAACATGCATCACATCCTTGATTGTAGTATTAGATTGGAAGGAGGGTGAGGGTCAAATAAAGCTATGATTATGGTTAATAATAAGTAAATTGATTGATTTCACACTTTTTGATTCTTAATTAAAATATTAAATTAAATAAAACTATTCTAGATGGCAATAATTTGGTTGCCCACTTGAAAAACATCTCAAACATGTGAAGTTGGAAGTGGGGTTGTGTTTGGTTCGTAATCACAGTATTGTAAAATGGTTTTTTAAACCCAGCATAAAATGAAACGATCTTGAGAAAAAGTATGTCAATTTTATTAATTTAGAAATAAAGATAAATAAGTTGTGAAAAGCGAGAAATACATGGTTCAAAATAGATAGAAGGCATGGATACTATCTTAAATAACTATAGATAATACCTTAACAAATTATTTAAGATAGATACATCTGACTTAGTGAGTAGTATGCCAGTGATTAAGATAGTAACCGATTTAAAGCCAATTATTTGTTATTGACGAGTTGTGAATCTTGTTTTATATTCTTCATAAATCATTTTCATTTGTTAAATCGGTATTCTTATACTTATTCCCCATCATCTTTCAATGATTTGTCTTTGGCTTAATTCCAAATTCAATTGTCTATCATTCATGTGGGTGACATGAGAACAGAGTTGAAAGTTGGCTATAAAGTCGATTAAATTTATTTAAATAAAGTTAAATGTGTTTGGGATGTAGAAATATAAATGAAAATCCATTCATTGAAATGAAATGAGAAGTAAAATAGATTTCTTTTCTATGTATCCTATTTCAATACTCCAAACATTCCTTTATTGAAATATATATATATGGTTATTTATTTATTTTCATTTTAAGGATAAGTGGAATGATAACATGAACCAAAATGATGAGAGAATAAGCTTATCTTGATAATAGAGAAATATTTGAACAAGGGAAAAAAAGACAAGTTTGGCACACGGATTGATGGTTTTGGTTTTAGCTAATTGAATATAATTATTATAAAAAATAAGATTAGTATACAAAATTAATCTATAAGATGCTAATTGAATAATTTGAAATCAATTTGAAATGAATTTGAAATGCTTTTCGTTTTTGTCTTATTCTTTATCAACTTGAGTCATGTCTGAAATGACCCTTTTTGATATAAGGTTTATAAAAATTTTCTTTTACATATATGAGTAAAATAAATTCATCTATCTAAATTCGATGAAGAATTTGATACCTGATTTGAATGGAGGATGATATAAAAAAATATTTTAGACCCAATTAAATATTGAGGTAATCGGATTCGGAGATTTTCGGATTCGAGTTAGGGGCGGGCGGGTATATCATATCGGGTCCGCCAGAATGCGGAATAATATATAATATATTTATAGTATATTGTTATATGTTGTATAATGTTTTTTAATTGTCTTTATGATTGGTTTAAGTAGGGGAAATCGCGTCGATAGTGCTTATTCTTATTATACGTAATTATTTTTAATATTCAGATTTTAAAAGCAAATTCGTTTCGCGAAATTAGAATAGGGTATTTATGTAAGGTATAAGTATCTGGACGTGGGGATGAGTATAAAAATCTAAATCCGATGCGAATGAAGATAGAAATAATAAATGAAGATGGAGACGGAAAATCTAAAATCCTATCAAAATCCGACCCATTACTATACCTAATAAAGGATGGAAGAGTTTAAAAGTGAAGAAAGAATGTGGAAATGAGGATAAAAATCTAAATCCGATGGGAATAGGGATGGAGATAAAAGTATGTATCAGGTTACTAATTTGAAAATAATTATACATACATGAATAGAAGTTCGTAGTTAACTATGAATTGAAAAAATAATTACGGATCGATCGATATCTTCTGTAGCCCAGCGAATAGTAGGTAGGTAATATAAATCGGTCTTGGTGATGTATATATAATTATTTTAAATGGCGGTCTCGTCACATCTTCATTACAAATAATAAATGGAAATAAGGTCGGGGAATCTTAAATCCTACCCAAACCCGAGCCATTGACATGGTTAGTAAAGGATGAAAGAGTTTAAAGGTGAAGAAAGAAATAGGACCTACACAGGCTGTCAATGTGGTGGCAATTTGTAAAAGTCTCAGCCTGGCACAGTCAAGATATGGGGGAGGAAAGAGAGAAAGAAAAGATGGGGAGTAGCTACAAATTAAAGCTGTCCTCTTATAAGTTATAAGTGTCCTCCTCTCCTCCTCCTCCCCTCCTACAAGTAGGTATCATTTCCAATACAAAAATAATGATAGTGAATGTGACTTCCACCATTAACTAGTCACACCACCTACTTTCAATATCCCCTTCCCCCAATAATTTTTAAAAAGAAGAAAATTTTTAATATAATAATAATAATAATAAATAAATAAAAAGGACACACACAAGTACCCAAATGTTGTTTGCTTCATTTTGGCTTTTGTTATAATGTGTAATGGAGAACCTCGTTCATTCTCTCACCATCACTCTCCCCCTTTTTAGAATCTCAAAATTGTGTGTGTGTATTATTATTTCTTATTTTCATTTATTTTTATTCCTTTCAAATGATGTTAATGAAACGATAAATGCTGTTTATTGTAACATAGGAATAACAATATGATGAATTATGGTAGAAAAATGAAGGTAATATTTAATTGTGTGGAACCTCATTCATTATCCTCTAATCTCTCTTGGGAATCTCATACTTTTGAAGATGTGTCAGACTCATGCATCTGATCTGACAGAAAGAGAGATTCTCCGTTTCTGCAACCACATGAAAAGGGGAGATTCTCCGTTTCGGGAAGTAAAGGAAAAGGAAAAAAAAGAAGAAGGCAGAAATCACATGTGGAACATCACAAAATATGCAATCAAACTTTAAGCTCAATGAAAGGATAAAGAAAAGCCTCCCCCACAACTCAAGGTGCCTTCACTTCCCCCATAAAAGAGGGGAAGCACAATGACACATGATCCTCCCCACCTCTTTTTTCTTTTTCTTTTTTTAATTTTTAATTTTAAAAAATGTTTATTATTATTATTTTTGTGAGGTATTTTAAGCAGTTCGTGCCTTACTTGTTAAATGGATCATGCTTAGCGATTCATTATTAGAATTTGACTTGAAAGCGCTGGTTAAGTTGAAGAACTGTCATGTGCATATATGTTCGATGGTAATTTTTAATTTTATTAATAATTTAATATTAGTTGTATAATTTTTATTTTTATTTTATTGACTCTAACCATTGGATTTAGTGCCTTTGTTACATTAACTAATCCATAATGTTACATGGGCTGTGACTTGTGACCCATTCCATCTCTAACTTACTTTTTTTTTGGGGGATCTTTTGATTAGGATGGTGGGTAAACCAAAGTGTCTTTGATGGAAGCAATAATAGAGGTATAAAAATATTGATAATAATAATAATAATAAATAAATAAATAAAAGATATGAAAGTGAAAGATGATGAGTAGTGTGTGAATGGAGAATCCATCTCCTCACCTTTCACCTACTCTCTCTTTTTTCCTGTTCCTCATCATGCTTCTCTTTTTTTTTTCTTCTCTTTCTTTCTTTATTTATTTCCATTAATTTCTTCCTAAGTATTGAAATTTTTGTTAAAAAATATTAAAATAATCTAAATTTTACTTCAACGAACACTTTTTCATGTTTTTTTTTTTCAAAAATAACCTGAACATAATAACCTTTAACTTATAAATATTTACATACATATTCAAAAGAAAGGTCATTTTTATAAATAAAAAAATAATAATGAAGGTAATTTGCTAAAACCAAACAAAAAAATTGGAGAAGGATTCGGGTTTACCCAAATTTTTATTACTAAATACAAATAATATTAAACCCAAAGATCTAATGTCAATGATGTCAGGGTTGGACAGGATATAGAGAATGGCTAAGTTCGAGTTTCGATGGGATCATAATATAATAGTGCAACGTTATGTCTGAGTCGGTTAGATGTAAAAAAAAACCCAATGAACTAAGAATTTAATTTCAATAAAAAATTGATTTTTGAAAGAATAAAAAACAAAAAAAAATCCCAACATTGCTTGATTGAGAGGAGGTGGAAATGAAGTGTAAGCCAGAGAGGCAAATGAATTAAATTCATGGTAACAACACATTGACTGTACGGACTGATTCATGCTACATAGTACATTATAAACTTATAAATAAATAAATAAATACTGTTCTTTCCCATGTGCTTCCATGTTTTCTGAATTATTATTATTATTTTCTAATTAAATGTGTGCGCATGTTTCCTTCATCTTAATATAAGAGTTGTCACTGCTTATAATTAATTAATCGATTATGGGCATACCTCATGATACCACCCATCCATTTGTCTCCTTAAATTAAGATTATTTTGTCTTAGTTTTGATAACCATAAAAAAATATCAAACACAATCTTAAAATTTTAAAAAAATAAATAAACTAATTTGTCCTTTATTATTCAACAATAACTTAAAAATAAGAAGAAAGAAGACAAAGAGAATCAATTTTATTTATAAATAATTATTTTTGATTGTATTTGATGTTCCGGAAAAGAGTTGTGCTTCATATTGGAAAATTCAATTTCCCACAAATTTCTCGGGAAAATGCTTGGAGAATTAATTTCTACGTGTTTGGTAGGAAAGGGGTTTTTCATGCCTTGGTGAGTTAATATTTAAGTTTCATATTTTAAAAAAATTAGGACAGTTGGTCGTTGAAATTTTAACTTTTGATTTTTTTTTAATTACTATAAAATTGATTGATTCGTCAATTGCGGATCCAAAAATTCAGCCTTAATTAAGGTGAAATTTGGTCAAAATTTGGCAAATTTCAAACTTGTTTATAATGTGCTTCAATTACCCAACGAATTGGTTGGGGGAAAAAAATATTAATTCTTTAAAAATAATATTTATTAAAGGTAAAAAAAAGAAGAAGAAATATATGTGTTTTAAAAACCAGACTAATTCGATGGATTTAACCGCAGTTTAACCATAGATTCCATTATTAAACCATAAATTGATAACTTTCAGATTTTTAAAATATTAAATGTAATTAATGATTTGGAGATTTAACGAATTGATTTTCCGAGAAACATGAAACATATTTTAATTTAATATCGGAAAATGAATACGTAATCTTACAGTTTCATCAATCTCATTTACTATATAAAATAAATAAAATAAAAATAATAAATAATAATAATAATTAAAAAAAAAAAAAAAAAAAAAGGATTTAGATTGTAACGTCTCTCCCATAAACCAGCATGTCCAGAGCTTTTCCAAGGAAACAGCCAGAAGCACCATGCCCTCTCCACTCCCACTCACATTGTACTCCGTGGGGCCCGCCATCCTCTTCCCACATGCTCGCCCCCACGCACGTGCCTTTCTGCCTACGTGTGATCGGCTTGATTGAGATGTAACAGATCAGGCATACCCTTTTTAATTTATTTTATTTATTCATAGCCCCTGGATATTGGCTGAAATTACGGACTGACCGGATCTCTGTTGGCTGTGGATTTACTAGTCTCAGTCTCTTCAAACATCAGGGGTGTTTTCGGAAACCGATTCTCTCTCTAAATTAGACAAAATCTCGAAAACAAACAAACAAACAAAATCGATCTCCTTTATTTATTTATATATATATATATATAGATATTCATGTTCATGTTGTGTATTTATTTTATTTTCTTTTATTTTCTCTCTCAACCAAACCCTAAATAAACCTCACCATACACTTTCTTCCCACCTCTCTCTTTCTCTCCATTGCATGCCTTTTCTTCTTATCTTTCTTCTTCTTCTTCAACCTCCATTAAAGAGTGGAAATAGAGAGCTCTAGCTCACATTCTATGCGAAATCGCCATGGCTGTTGAAGCTCGCCACATCGATCTCTTTCCTTCTCAATTCATACCAAACAACAGGTACGTTATGAATATGTTTATACTGTATAAACTTCCTCCTTCTTCTCTTTCGTCTGTTGCTTGTTTCCGTTTGGTTTTCTTTCTTGATTTTGATGTATGATTCGGTTTTCCAGACAAGTGATGTCCTCCCTCGATGGAAACGGAATCGTTTACGGAAGCCAGATTGGGCAGAGAGGCATGGCTTCCGAGAATTTTATGGTTCCTTTTTACAGTTCCGGTGTCGCCGATCTAACTCCGGCGAAGGCGGACAGTGGCGTCACGTATAATCTGCCGGTTCCGAGGAAGCGGACGAGGGAAGAGTCCGTGATGATGTCGTTTCCCGGAAACTTTTCCTTTCTCGGCCAGGACGTTTCTCTGCAGATCCATCAGCAGCAGTTGGAGCTCGACCGATTCATTTCTCAACATGTATGGATACGATTACATCTCAATTTCTCATTTTCTGATATTTTTTGAATTGGTCGTGAATCTGATTGATTCGATGTTTGTTTTTTCCAGATGGAGAAGGTGAGGCTGGAGATAGAAGATCGGAGAAAGAGACATTCGAGGCGTCTGATAGCTGCGGTGGAGGAGTCTCTGGTGAAGAGACTGAAGGCGAAAGAGGAGGAAATCGAGAAAATCGGGAATATGAATTGGGCGCTGGAGGAGCGACTGAAATCTCTGTGCATGGAGAACCAGATATGGCGAGACCTAGCTCAGACGAACGAAGACAACGCCAATGCCTTACGGAACAATCTAGAACAAGTTCTCAGCCAGGTCAAGACAGACAACGGCAGAGACCGGATCAGCCCTGCTCGGACTTCGTACGAAACGGCGGAGTGGGCGGCAGCGGCAGCGAGTCCTGCTGCGGCAGCACAACCGGCGGCGATGGAACCAATGAAGAGGTAGAGCAGAGAAGAGAAGCGGAGGATAGTGATAGGAATACGAGATGTTGCCGGAACTGCCGGAAGGAGGAGGCGACGGTGCTACTGCTGCCGTGCCGGCACCTCTGCCTCTGCACAACCTGCGTCTCCTCCCTCCATACTTGCCCCATCTGTAAATCTAACAAGAATGCCAGCGTGCATGTAAACCTCTCTTAGAAACAAATCTTCACCCAAAACCAAAAAAAATACAAATCCAAAAAAAAAAAAACTAAAATTTAATTTCCATTCCATTGTCTCCTATTCATTCTGATTTTTGATTTTTCCTCTCCTACATTATTGCAAAATCGATATTAAGATTTTAAAAATCGGATCAGTTAAAAAAAAATGATCGGTTCACTAGGAACTCACCATATTCTATTCTATTCATCTGATTATTATTCTAAAAAAAAATAGGACTAAAAAAATAGGGCTGAATTCGAGTGAATCAAAATCGGCAGACAGACAGAGTGAAGAGAATAGAAAAAAGCCGACACGTAGGACTCGCGTAAATGTCGCTGTGCCAAAGCGGGTACCTCGTGTATGGTGTATGGGCAGTAGTTTGCAGGTGAAAGATAAAGATAGCGACGCCGTGGTCTTTTCTTTCCTTTTTTATTTTTTATTTTTTATTTTTTAAAATAAATAAATAAATAAAAATGATATAATATGAAGAGTGAAAAAAGGAATCCAAGTACCGAAAGTTTATTGTACCTGCATCGCCATCATCATCATCATCCATCATCCATCATCATTGCGTATTTCACTCCCTCTCTTCTTTTAACTTATATGTCTTTTTTTTTTTTTTTTTTTTTTTTGTAAATAATGGAAAGAGATATAGCAAAATTGTTATGGGAATGGGGTTAAATAATAATAATAATAAACATGTGTATCATCTTTCTGGTATAGAATTATTGATATCACATGGTTCTTGGTAATATTGCATCACATACACTATGAAGAAAAAAAAAAAAAAAGGAAAGAGTAGAGATAAGTTCAAGAACAATGAAAGGAAACAAACAAAAACAAGGTAGGGAGAGGGAGGGAAGTGGGTGAAGGTGACTCACGTTGCTGCCGCTTCCTCTTGTCACTTTCTCAATCCCACCTCCACACACACTGCCTGAATTATTATTAAGGATCATCTTGGTTGAATTATATTAAATTAAGATAAGAAAGGTCATCGATCTATCCACGATCCAATTTTTAAAATACCGACTTTTATATTTTTTAAATATAACAACTTTCATCAATTTTGTTTTTATATCATAATAAAATTTCGAACAACTTTTATCATGTCCAACATTGTAAAACAAAACAATTTATATAAAAACAAACTATTTTGTTCAAGATTTAAATACAAATCATGTTAAAAAAAAGTTTTTTATTTTTGCTAATTTTCCCTTATTATTATAATTATTTCTTTTTATTATTCATATTATATTATGACTTTTATTTCTGTTTTTTTAACTATAAATAAATGAATGAGAGTCAGAAGACAGAGTGAGTGATGGCATCTAGTTTGGACTCTGCCCTCTTGCTAAATTTGGCTCTATTTTGCTTGTTCTTGTGCTTTTCCTTTTTTCTTTTTCTTTTTTCTTTTTTTCTTTTTCTTTCTCAAAAAAAAAAAAGAAAAAAAAGAAAAGTGTTGTCTTTGGAATATGCATGATGCATATGATGCCCTTTGTCCTTATCAATTAATTTCTTGTTCAGTGAATCAGGTCCTTTCCATTTTGCATTTGGAAATATTGCATTGCATACGGATATTATGAGCTTCACAATTACACAGAAGAAATTATATGTTTTCCAAAACCATAAAACCCCCATATATTAATGTTGAAAAAATAAAGAAAAAAAAATTGAATGGTCCCACTAATGTACAAGAAAAATAGACGAAATAAAATTCAACCATTAGCCATTATTTATTTATTTTTGCAAGGACTTCATTGTCTTGTAGCAAAATTCTGCAAAAGGATGATGCAGTTGGGTAAATCATTTGTCCTGAAATGGAGTCATTGATTGGCATTTTCACATGATTTTTGGACTTTGTGTTTATGATTCTTCTCATGGGTTTTTATCACATGTATGTATATATTTTTATATATTTTTTTTTAAATTTTATTTTATACAATTTCACATTCTTCTAGATTATATGCAACTTTTAGTATTGGTCTTCATAATTTGCTTGAAATTGGAATATAGAATCTAGAAGTGAGGTAGCCAAGCCTTGAAAACAACTAATCTATTGTTCATTGAATCTTGCCAAAGTCCATGAATTGAGTCTCATTTTGGTAACTATAATATAAAATAAATGTAAAAAACAAATTTCCTACTAAGAATTTTCAAATATTTAATTAAAATTTAACAATATAATCTTCACAACACGTTTTAAGAAATTTGCTCTTAAGATGTCAACATTAATAGATTTACTGTTTACTACATTGTAACTAAAATGTTTAACTAATTTATAAATAATAATTAAATTTGAATTTTTTTCTTAAATACTACAAATAGCTTTTGAAGTTCTGAGACTGTTAAATACTTTTCACTTAACTTTATTTGTCACATATGCGATATGAATATTGAAATTTGAAATGGATATCATATGTTTTATTGGAAAAAGATTATATAACATTATTGACCGATGAATATTTAGTAATAACTATATTTGATTTTAAAGACCAAAATTAATTATTTTCACCCATTCAAAGAAGGCAAGGAAAATGAGTGAGTATAGTTTTCAAAAGGGTTGGAAGAAATAAATCATAACATTGATGGGTCAAATGCTACTATTTTGAATGAGTTGATTTAAGTGACATGGGAATCAACCCCCAATTGATTAATTAATTGGTGAGTATCAAATGAAATGAAATATTGAAGTCAACTTCAATTCCCATTCAAGATTCAACAACCCATAAAGAAAGAAAAAAAATTAAAAAACTGAATAATTGTTTAAAATAATAAAGTTGGATGGGGGGCACTAAAGCCAAAGTTAGCATTTAATGAGGAGGTAACAAAGGACAACACAAAAATAATTGAGATTTGTTGTTGTTGTTGTTGTAAGGATCTTTGGGTCTCTTTTGTGGGTCCCACTAGATTAGGACCATCTGTCCCTTTATCAGCCTGCATGCCCTTCAAACATGTGAATCTGATTCCACTTTCTTGCCTTTCTTGCTTGCATTTTACCATTTTCTCCCTCACCCACAAAAAAAGAAAAAAAAAAAACCTTGGATATCAAGTAACTTTTTTTACCATTTAATTTATTTAATTTTTTGTTAGACTATGAAAACATTACATATACGAAAAGCATTTTAAAGGCGTCTTATATCGGTAATCTTCGTATAAGCGAGATGAGCGGCAAAAATAATATAATTTTATTATAAAGCATGGTGTATTGATGGTTTGAATTGGGAGCCGTTGATTGCTACGTGAGACCCAATTATCTCACATATATATGTTCGATGGTTTAATTTATTTTATTGGTGGTTGTTTTTGTGTTGAATTATATATTAACAGAATTTGCTAATTATTGTCACACAAAAAAAGAACAAAAAAAAAACCCAAAAAAGCTTTTGATATCATTGATGAGAATTTCAAGTAAAAATTTTTTTATACAATTTAATTTATTTAATTGGTGGTTGTTTTTGTGTTGAATTATATATTAAAAGAATTTATTAATTATTGTCACTTAGAGTAATTTACATTCACTAATCTATTAAACTGTTTTCACTAGAACTCGTATCCAAAACCCTTCCCTCCTTAGGCCTTATATTTTTGAAATGTCGACTATTCTACAGTATAGGTGGGTCATTAAAGTCGACTCATTTATAATGGGCTTTTTATTTTAATTTAATATTTAATTTTTTAATTTTATGTTTGAAAAAGAAATGAAAAGATTTTTTTTGCCTAGGAATCTCATTATAGAAGTGAGTGAAGATTATATAGATGGAAAAAGAGAAAGAGATGATAATGGAGATGTACTGTTTGGTCTTTCTTTTCAAGACATGTTAATAAATGGTGGAAGTGTGGGAAGAATAATAATGGCAATTGTTTTTTCGAAAAAATAAAAATAAAATAATGGCAATTGAGAAGCAACCACATATGGCATTGCCTTCAAATCAGTACAAATGGACTTGGTTTTTGCTATATTTGTCCTTCACACCCACATGATCATGTTGGTACTCCACATTCATTTGGCTCACCTTTTTTCCTTTAAATATATTTTTTATTTGAATGGTTTTCTTTTTCTTTTCTTTTTTCTAAATTTTTATTTATTTTTTTGAGACGAGGAAATGCTTTATTTTGATTTCGTTTTTTTAATGATTAAATTTTGACAACATTTGCTTTTATAAGTAAGAACATGACATGACTCCAATAAAGGAAGGGACAGGTGTAGGGGAGGTCTTAAGATCGGGTCTTTATGTGAATATAATACTAAACGTTATAATACAAATTGAATTGATGCCAAAAAAAAAAAAAGAGAAAATGTGAAATATTTAAAATAAATCCAATATATTATTATTTTTAGTAATTGAGTTAATTAGTTTGAATGAGAAATATCTTCACAAAAAATGGAAATGTTAAAAAAATGATTGTTTTTTATTACTAACAATAACAAGAATAATAACGAGGGGAGTAAAAAGAGATTGAATATTGCAGTTTAGCTGTTGCTTTGGGCTAACGATTATCGCTACACGATCGGTTCTAGTTCCCGATGCAAGTCACAAAAATGTAGGTTTAAATTCAGGAGATGCTTCTGGCCAGGATAGAGCCCAGGTGAGTTTTAGGGTTTGTGAGTTCTTGATCCGAGTTGTTTTGGTTGATTTTTCTCACACGATGGGGACTTTTTTGCCATTCATAACCCAAAAATCATCTTCCATATTTTTCTCCACTTTTATCAATCAGTTGTCGTTACATAAATCTATGTTTTTTTTTTTCATATTTTCGTCTTCTTCTCATTGCGATGAGTTGTTCGTGTTGGTTTTAAATCGTTGTTACAGCGGTACTAGTGTTTGGGGGATTGAATCGCAACGTATTTGATCAGCGAGCATCCAATTCAAATAAAAAATCGTTAATATGTTGCGCTAATTGGAATCTGGCTCGAGTCGTCGTAGAATTGTATCGAATATATGGGTTTTGTCTTAAGTCGTTATGTTAGTAATGTCGCACAGATGTTGTGTCATCTTTTATTATTTTTAGCGAATTTGATTATGTGTCTCAATCGAATGTATTGCTAGTTTGAATGAATTAAATTTCTATTTCAAAAAAAGAAAAAAGAAAAAGAGGGGGAGTAAAAAGAAGTTTTATACATTTTAAGATTTTTTTGAATATGTTTAGCAATTGTTTTTTTTTAAAACAATTATAGAAAATATTTTTTTAAGAATAGTTTTCGAAAACTTTTTTATAATGTTTTAGAAGAATAAAGCCGGTTTGAAAATCTAAATATTTTATAATTTTATAATTTTAAATTTTGTTATAAAACAATTTTATATATATATATATATATATATATATATATATATATATATATATATATATATATATATATATATATATATATATATATATATATATATATATATATATATATATACTATATATATATTTGAAAATCTAAAATATTTTATAATTTTATAATTTTAAATTTTGTTATAAAACAAGTTTTATATATATATATATATTTTTAATTATTTAATTAATTATATACTTATTTTTAAAATAGATTAAGGAAACAATGACAACAATAAGATGTTTCGGAGCCTCTTTCTCCTCTCAAGAATAAAAACTAGTTTGTAATAATCAAATATGTTTTTTCTAGTTTTTGTTTTTTACAGCTATTCATTTTATATATTATGTTATAGTAATTTATAGACCAAACCCGGATCTCCTACAGACTTTAAGAACATATTTTTCTAGTTGTTCATTCTAAAAAAGAAAACATTATTTTTAAAAAATAGTTACGAAATAGGTAATTAATTTTCATTTTTTTATGTTTAGAAGCTTGTGGATGATAGTTGCCTTGTCGTATGCAGAACATGGTAGATCGTTGACGTTTGAAAGAGAAGTCGTAGGGAGGGAAGTGAGTTCAAAGTCCCAATGAGAAAAATTTACTACACTTAACTAAAATCTTAAGTTGTAAAAAAACATGAATAATAGTTAAAAAAATCTAATAGTTGTCCGTCATGTCTATCTCATATGATAGATCGTTCAATATTTCAAAAAAACATGACATAAAGAGGAGAACGGTCTCGAGTTTGAGTTCCAATGAGAATAATTTACTATATTATAAGTAAAGTGTTTAGCGGTAAAAAAAAAACATTAATAATAGTTTTAAAAAAATCTAATACTTGCTTTCCTGATCCTTTCCATTATTTTCTAAATGTTGAATCAATTTTCTTCACATCATAAAATTTTATTAAGAATGTTCCAAGTACCTACCTTAGTACGATTTTTTTTTTTTTTTGAATTCCAAGCTTGGAATTTGAAGGATTCAAAATTTCCAATACAAGACTCCATACGACTTGTCATAATCTGCTTTAATTATTTCTCTACTTTTCTTTTTGTATGTGTTGTTAGGTTTATTTCATTGTCCAACTTAATATAATTTCATAATTATGGCCTTTTTGGATGACTTATCATCAAAATCTCACATTTACAATAATGCATTCATTCATTCAATTCATCTGTGTCCACAAGTTGACCTTACTTCCTGTGATTTGACATCTCATAATCAATAAATTTCTAATTTTACATTCATATCAAAATGCAATTTTCCATCTCTATCTTTGATTCAAGTTTCTATTTTTCAAGAAAATTCAAAGATCATTATGTTTTTAATTATTTTGAGGATATATTACAACACTTGGAATGTACTTATGAATGTTGTTAATTATAATAAAAATAAATGACCATATTAATTTTTAAGGTCTTCTCTAATTTGTATCGTGAAGACGTTTGAAAAAAAAAAGAAAAAATAATATATATATATATATATATATATATATATATATATATATATATATATATATATAGATTAAAGAAAATCCTCGATCACCAGTGGATTTATTTGGGTCTTTAAGCATAAGAAAGGTTATTATCAATCAAAAAATCGGTAAGAAGTAAATTTAAGTGTATTATTGGTGCTATAGGATTTGACATAAGGATAGGATAAATTATTTTATTTGAATTTGATTAAGAAAAGTAAATGTTTTCTAGCTAAAGCATAACCTAACATGACATCATTTGAGGATTCTATCTTCTTATATTATTACAAAAAAATTCAAAATCGTGATCTAGTTATCTTCTAAATAATTAGTTAATTGTGGATTACATCGATGGAGCATCATCGACCGGTCAATTAGTATACTAATGCTATGTGGGTCCCATGTCGATTGATTCGATTATGACCTTGTGACACATGATACTCTTTCTCTAATCATATTTTATTCTAATCATCAAATTTAAAGTATGATATCAATAAAGATAAATGGAATAGTCTTAAGGAGAGAATCAATTAAATAGTAATTTGTGGAAATGGGGATGTTTTAGTTGAATGGTGCATTGCACATTGGACTCACAATCCTAATTATAAAATGCTTTTGGCCCATAATAGAACCAAAACAAATATTTATTAATGGAAAAAAGGATAGGTAACCAACCCATCCATGCCTCCCTCCCTTGATTGAATACAAGAAAGAGATGTGTGAATAAATAAAATCAATCTCATTTGCTTTGGTCTACTTCCCATAGAATCATAGATCCATGTCACATGGGCCCTATTCTTTTTTCCATCTTATTTGTCTTCTTTTATATATATATTTTTTTCCCCTTAAGAGTATAAATGAATAGACAAATTAATAAAGGAAGACATACATGAACTCATCGTCACGCACTAGACCAAGGAAATGCCGACGATGAGGACAATGACACTAAACTCTTTGATATTTTCTCGTGAACCAAACGAAAAAAAAAAATGAAAAAAGAAAAGGTTCCGATTATTTAGGCCCACACTCGTGCTACTTTTTTAATCTTTTTATTTATCTTAAGGGCAGTTTAAAATATGTCGCATAAGTTGTCTGTCTCATTCCATATTAGTTAGGGTGAGCGCAATAAACGCGTTTAAAGAAAACATGAGTCTTTCTTGGATTAGCGGATGAAAATCTATATGATTGAGTGATGGATTCTGAATAGTTTAAGTAGTCGATCGGCGAAGAAGCGCAGATGTGGGTTTTGTTCAGTTTTCTGCAATAAGAGGTGTTTATCGATTGTCTTTGTAATTTAAATGACATACTTGATGATGTTGTATAAACGTGAGAAGGTGTTTGTCATTATCTACGTAATAGATATAAGAGAAATTCTGTATTATATAAGTATGAAATTTCATATGATGCAATAAGCAGCGTTTTAAAGTCATGCGTGATGCTGGAGTGCAAGCGAATAATATATCTACGTAGTTGGATCGGATCGATTCTGACTTGATAGTGAGTGTTACGATAAGCGTGGATGTTTGAGCAGGTTTGACCTTGATCGCGTAATGCGAAGTTTATAAGCGGTAAAACCTCGATGATCGGCTGGCTTCGAGCCGATAGTATTAAGAATTCGTTCTAGCAAACCTGTCGATGAAATTTCTGCATTAGAATTCACTTAATGATATAATCCATATTCCATATTTTAGTTGATGTGGGGTAAAGGAATGGATAGTACAAACTACAAAGCATAGAATAAGGATCGAATTAATCAATAAGTATATATGGGGCCATGATGGGAACCCTAACTTTCTTCTTTCTTGTGAAAAGGGCACCCATGACTACCCCATTAGAATTGATTTGGTTTCTTTCTTTGTTCCCTCTTTATACATTTCCCCATCTTAAATATGACCCCACTTCCATTCATGTCACAACTCACCAACAAATATTGATTTGATAGCATTGATCCATCAATTTATAAGTGTTAGAGCAACGGTCCATATTACATTATTATCGATAATTATCATCAAATTGTGAAGAAAAGATATGATACTAAAGATGAATCATAACATATATACACGTAAATGATACGAATCAAATTTGTTACTTGTGATATTAAAGGTGAATTCCATATGAAGAGCTAATTGATATATTCTTGATTATTTTATGAGGAAGAAGAAATGGTATATGCTCCCTCTTCTATAAAAGGGTAATTGGATTGTCTTTGAGAAAAAAGAGGCATGGTGGGTCAAGATAAGAATCCACAACCCCCCAAAACAAAGAGAGAGAAAGGGGGGCATAGACCATTCACCTAGAAACCATATCTCATAGACATCAATTTCCTTTTTGTGGGAATTTCAATGACTCTACTTTACATGGATGGATTTGGTTTGATGAGTAGTAGTGGAGTGAAGGTAAAGATAGAAGACATATTTATTGCATTTTTGAATCTTTAAAAAAACAAGCCACCCCCACTACCATAGAGATAGATGAGGCATTGGAAAAAGAAACCAAAAGAAAACAAAGAGAAAGAGAAAGAAAAGAAAAGAGAAAGGGAACTAACTATTCCAACCATTCTTTTGACAGATTTAGGCCTTGAAGTGTAAACATCAGCCTTCCCCACTACCTCAATACCCATGTGCTCAAGATTTCAACTCATTCCCATTAATGGGGTCTTGATGATTGTGGCTGCATACCCCAAAAAAAAAAAAAACCCTAACCCCAAAAACCCTAAACCCTCCTCTCTCTCTCTCTCTCTCTCTCCCATCTTCTCCATTGATTTTTAGATTTGAAATTAATTCACGTAGCCCCCACTTATTAACCAAACAAACATCAATAATTTTAGTGGTTTAGCTTTTGTGAGTAGTGGTGGTGCCGTAGTGTTTGACAATAACCAAACTATTCCTCCTACTTACACTTTGATACTCCTTAAAAATTCCCACTCATGTCTATCTATCTATCTATCTATCAATCTATCTATAAGCAGTGGTGAAAGATTTTCTATGGATTCTCATGTCAATGTATTGGGTTGAAGAAATATAGAAAGAAAGATAAAGAGAGAGCAATGGTTAAAATATTCAATACCAAAAAGTGATTCCATCCCAATAATTCCCATAAACACCAACACCAATGGACCATGTCCCATGTTTCTATTCTTTTTTTTTTTTTTTTTCACTTTTTCTTTCCCTTTTTGTAAGATTTTTTAGGAAATTTATGTTTCACCCATTAATTTGGAAATAGTTACAAAGAAAATTAAATACGATTCATCTGAAAATAATTGTGTTGATTATATATGATAGTGCCCCGAGGCTGATCGATCTTACGTAATAAATTATATGTATTGTAATGAGCATTCTTGTAGGTATTATCATAGTTTATTAAAGTAATGTCTAAATCTTGTCATGTGAAACGTAATTATTTTTTTGAATGGATTGAATCTATATATTTTGTTTTCTTTACGATTATTACCAAATCAATGGATTGAAACACGAGGATTCCAAGTTTTTTTTTTTGCACACCCCTCATCCGATCCCTTAGCCTTGAAGGCGACAAGTAATGGAGGAAAATATTTGGCATGATGAAGAGGGCGAAAGTGACAATTCTTTGTACAAATGTAGGTCCACCATTAATAGACAGGAAGGCGTGGTTTTTGGTGGTGGAAAATCAAAGGGTTGGCTCGATATAATCATGCAAAAATGAAATGAAAGATGAAATGAAATGAAATGAAATGCATTTTCAATTGGGATAAGTCTTTGTCGACTGGCTAATGCTTATGATCATATATATGCTCCCACACATGTTTCTCAAGTAGGAGTTGTTCAACAAATCAGACGTTGTTTGTTTGGTCGGTGTTGAACACACTTTTTTTAGTTCCAAGTTCATCGCTTCTTTAGATATGTCCATAATCTTAGACACTATATATAAATAATATTGTTACCATGTGAATCGTACGTCAAATCGACTTGACCTCGTAATAGTCTATTACGGATCACATTAATACCATAGAATATATATATATGAGATGGTTTTGGTTTTTCATGGTTTAACTAAAAGTCTCGAGTTCGAATATTAAGAATGCAATTATGTTTTATGATAAAGGCTTTTATCGTTAAGTATGATATATCTGTACTCGTATGTCATGAGGATTTCAGTCGTAATGGTCATGATTGATGGTTAGAATCTTTTACATACTTAAATGGTTTTGATTCAACTGTCTTGCGACATGGTTATGTTATGCTGTTAAGAGTTTTATCGACATGTGATAGGGTTGTCTTTCGTGTATGCACAGATTCGATAAGGACATCTTATGATCTCACCAAAAAAAAAAAAAAAAAATCACAAATTACCGACTCTTCATCCAACAGTTGAAAGAGTCGGCTCGCTCTTGTATAGTACATGTCCTTTCACCCTTCTTTTTCACATTTTGAAATTTAATTTCCGATCATGATGCTCCACCAACCAGTACACCCATCATATGATTAGTTGCGGAGCCACGATTCAATATCGGGGGCACAGTTTTGAGATATATGAATTTTGCTAAAGTCAATAAATAAGGGCTTTAACTTAATGATCCCATATAGGATAAAGTTTATTTAAAAATTTTAAAAATTTTAATTTTTTTTGACATGTATTCACTGCATTATAAAGTTGTAATAATCTCAATTTGTTCTCCTAATAACTCAAATTTGGTTATTTCTTATGCCTCGTCCCATCATTTGACCATTGAATTAGACTTTATTGGTATATTTTAAATATGTTATAAAAATAAAATTATAATGTAATTATTTTAGTAGTTTAAATATGTTTAACTCAATATTTAATATTGGTAATTTTTAGTATGACTATTTAAAAAAAAAAAATTTAAATAATTTTTTGACATCTATTTACCTTACAATTTACTATCATATTTACCTTATAAAAATAAAATTAAATCAATTATTTTATTAGTAGTTTAAATATGGGCTTTAACTTAATGACCCGATATTGGTAGTTTTCAAGAGGACTATTTAAAAAAAAAATTAAATAATTTGTTGACATCTATTTACCTTATAATTTACTATAACATTGTAGTATTATGTTCTTAAGGATTTGAGCTTAGAACCTCATAGTCTCTGTCTTATTAAACACGTTTTTAACTTTTTTTAGATATTGATTTTTAAAGTTTGATTTCTTTTCCCGTAATTTAGGGATAGGAGCGGGTTTTTTTTTAAGTTATCGCCCAAATCCGCTCTTAATGAGATAGATATGATATTAATGTAACCAAGCTTTTGATAGGTTCATGTATTGTTTTGTCTCACTTTGGCTAAATTACATAAAATTTTAAAATTATTTTTGTCTGCTTGGATTAATTAGAGCAGCAACGTTTAAAGACAGGACACATGTGAGAGGGGAGTTCGAGTAAGATTAGAGATAATTCTTACGTTATATTAAAAGTGATTAGCTTTAAAAAAAAAAATTATTTTATTTTTATATATAATATAATAATAATAATATTTAATAACATAAAATTATAAAAATATAATATATGGATGGAAAATAATTTAAATTAATAAGAAAGGATTGGGATGGGGTTACTATTTTTTTTTTTCGATCATGAGATGTCCTAAAAGGGTCATTAGGGGTTGTCATTAATCCCTAATCATTAGGTAAACTAGTCACAGAGTATTTCATAAGATTATGTTTGTGTTTTGGGAAAAACAAGAAAGAGGAAAATAAAACGTTGAGATTAAGTTAAAAAGAATAATTTGAAACAAATTCAAAATTTTCTTCTGGTTTCTCTTTTACTTTTCCTAACATCCAAACAAGGCCAAAGCATCTCATATTTGTAAAATTTCCATGTGGAAAAAAAGACAATACAGAAATTAATACAATTGGATCAAAAATGGGCCGGGCCCATGACCCACACCCGTCTTCTTCGTTCTTCCCTACTCATCAACCACCAATTTATTGAGTGGAAAATATATTTTTTTTCAAGAGATATTAAAATTTTTGAGTTTCATAAAGCAAATAACACCAAAATTTAAATATTATCCCCATGTAATATATCATAAAAAAAAATAATTCATAAATTATTTGCCCTCTTCCAATTATAAAATTTTGTTTTCAATATATAATTATTTTTTTCAAACCATAGAGAGATAAATTTTCTTACAATTAACAGGCATTTTTTGTACGCTAATAATCTTATCATTAAATTATAAATGGAAATGTTTATATCCCACATCCTTTGTACACCTATAACAAGAAGAAAAAAAAACCTATTCAAAAATAAGAAATAATTTATTATTATTATTTTTTTATATTTATTCATTTAGCATATTACATTGTAATGCATCGTTTTAGATTCGATTATGGTTATCTCGTATGCACATCCCACCTCGAAGACTAATTAACCAGTCTCAACCGATAAAAGGGGTTGGCGAACGGAGTTTTATGGTTATTTCTCGATAGTACTTAAGAGTGATAAAGAGGGGGAAAGATGAACGGAATGTATATATGACGTAAAGTAAATAGATATAAAAAAAAATAATTTTATAAATAAAATAATTAAGTGAGATAAAAATTCATGAATGTTGTGAAATTGTAAAAAAAAAAAGAAAAATTGTGAAGAAAAAAAGAGATGAATGGGAAACAATAAATGATTTCAATTCCATACAGCTGGGGGGTAAGGTAGGACTTAGGAGACAAGTTGAATAAGATGGGGACAGAGTTGTCTATTTACATTTGCCCTTTGTTTGTGTCGGTGTGGGACAATCTCTCAATGCTACTTTTAACAAAATTATGATGAGGGAGACAATGTTCCCCCAATAACCACTATATTTATATTTATATTTATATTTATACCCTTTTCTTTATATATATATATATATATATATATATATACATATTAATACCCTTGTCCCCTTCTCACATGCATGCCCTATAAATTTTTATTCCAACCCATTGGAGGGTTCATCTTAGGTTAGACAATCAACAAAAAGTAACAATTTTTTACCAAAAATAGTACAAAAGTAAACACCAAAGAAAATGAGTTTTAATATTATTTAAGGCATAAACGTGAGATCTTTTTTTTTTTTTTAACTTGTATTCACTTCACATTATATTATTATAATACTTTATTTTTAGATTTGACCTTGAGATCTCTCTTACAAAGATCTCACTCATTTATCATTTGAATCATGTGATTATTTGAAACACTGAAATAAACTTTATAATCACTTTGATTTATATGTTTTTAAAAGTTAAATATTTTAATTATAGCATGTGAGTGCTGAGCTCGAGTTATAAGCTTTACATGTAACATTTTTTTAAAGAAAGCGTTGAACGACATTACGTTGAAGCATAAATATATATTTGATATTTATTTATTTTATATTATATTATATATTGTAATATTACCACTTGAGCCAAGGGCATACAAAGTTGATACTCATGAAAACGTTTAGATCTTATCCATATATGTATATATATATATATAGAAAAAAGGTATGGCCATGGTTACTGTTGGCCAAATAAGCTATCATTTACTTTGGTGGATCATATCTATAAAAAATGTGACAAGTTGTCTAACTTGTCTGTAAAGCCTTGCTTTCATAATCAAATCAATGACCAATATCTTAATAAATTTATTTATTTTTTATTTTTTATTATGATAGAAATAATAATAATAATAATAATAAGGTTGATTTGATTGAAGTAAAGAAAAGTAATGTGGGTAGAGAGAGCACTCCTCCTCCTCCACTTGGGTCTATGATATGAGATATGAAATATGAATGGGGGTAGTTGGTGACAGGTGGGTTATATGCCTTCATTATTATCTTCAAAGTATGCCATTCTAGGTATCTGTCCAATCTTCACGGAAAAAGGATCACCACTCACACATGTGAAATGGACAAGGACAGTACCATCCCCCCCTACCAAAAATTTAAAAATAAATAAAGAAAAAGGGTCCACATTGGAGTTTGGGAGGCTTTTGTTGATCCCAACAACATACAACATGGCCGCCCAATCCTTTTCAGTACCAATCTGAGTTGACCATTATCCACATAATCCTATCCCCCTCCCCCACTTTTTACCTTTTTTCTTTCTTTTTTTTTTTTTTTTTTAAATTCAGATGAAATAAATCAACTTTTGAAAGAAGGGTATTATTAATTTTGGATGATGGTGAGAAAAAGTCTAGTTTGAGTCTGGTCCCATAAGAAGGGGGGAGAAAGGAAAAGAAGACCCAAAAGAAAAGGTATAATTGCCTTGTGGGAAGGGGCATATCCATACCACACACTATTTTTCTTGCTTTTCTTATTTTTATATTATTTTTTAAAAATTTCTTATAAAATGTATAGAAATATTTCTCTAAGGGATTTTTATTTATTTTTAGGCAAAATATTGGAAAAGGCCCTTTTTCTTGTGGGGGAATATGGGGGTGGTCCCCTCTAAGTGGGTGGTGATTTCTTCTATGCCATTGAGTGGTGTTAAGGAAGCTTCAATCGAATCATGTAAAGCAAAATTTCGAATGGAATTGCCCTTCTTGATGGAGACTAGGTTTGAAAAAACAAACAAAATAAAAATCTATCTATCAAATATTTTTCAATATTATAATTGATTCTTTATTACAGAAAGGATATAAAATTTGTGATTGAATTGGCAGTAATCACATTCGATAAAGCAATATATCAAAGTCGTTAAAAATTTAAGGATAATATGACATTGAGTTAATAGTATAATGAATCGGATTAAAACCTACATATTTGATAATTTTATGATGATTTAAATTACATATGACTATAGTTCTGTAGTATATTAATTGAAGAAAGACTTTAGTCTTTATGTTAAAAAGCATGAAATTACGAAATCTGAAATGAGGCCTTATATAGAATTTGGGCTATCTAACAAAATCTAATTACAATCCCCAAGGAAAATACAAATTATGATGAAATTATAAAACAAATAAAACGATATAATAATCAACATCACTCAATTCGTGGTGGTTTTAAAAGCCAGGTATGAGTTTGGGACCTTCAGATTCGCGAAGGGAAGTGGTTTTGGTGAGAAGATATCAGTAGCGTCTTGGAGGAAGCAATGAAGTGTGAGTGTATGCTGCAGAGCGGATGATGACGAATGAAGTGGCAATCGATACCGATATGTTTGAATACGTTCATGGAAGGCGTCATTATGAAGCGGTTTGAATAAGCGGCCGATTATCGCGGTGGTTGAATTAAATTTGAACGATCAACACGAATCTGTAGTAACGAATAAGTTATTTGTAGTAGTAACTAGTCTTTACATGTGGCAGTCTTGGAACGAGAAGCGGCAGTACATTTGTTTAACTTCTCGAGACAAGAATCGCTGAGGAAGAAAGCGATATCCTGTAGTAGATCGACGATCAGTGGGATCACTTGCTAATCTGCATCTGAATATGCTTGAAGAGTTAATGAAGAATGGGAAGAAAAAATGAAGACCATCAAATATAGTGTATTCGAGATATCGAAGAATCTTGAGAGCAATAGCGTAATGAGGAATCTGGGCAACCATATTGGTATTACATAAGGCTGTATAGGAAATATCGAGGCTGATGTGAGTGAGATAGATTAGACTGTAATTTGTTTGTAGAGAGTAGCATTAGATAGTGATTCGCCGTCATGAGAATTGAGGCGACAGTTATACTGAATAGGTGTGTCGACTATCTTGCTATACGATGATCTTGGCTCGAGAAATTAGTTAAGTATACTTGGCACAGTAGATAATAACCATCTATGAAGACTTGGACCGATGATTGACGGGATCTTCAGACTCAGGTGGCGATAAACGGTGCAGATCTGATCTACATATCATTACTGTAATAATCATATCATCGACATACGAGAGGAATAGTATACCATGTGGGTAGATGCCGGAGAAAAAGGTTGTATCGAAGATCATGAAAAACATTAGAGATGGTAGGCGGAAGCTTTCTGTGACCTGAAATGCTGGGGCTTGTTTAAGGCAATAAAGTGTCGTAGTGAGGTCGGGAAATGCTGCGTGAGGGAACCGCAGGAGGTGAGTGTCGGGGAGGAAGCAACATAGACTTCCTGCGAGTTCACCGATTAATAAAAGCATTTTTGACCAGTATAAAGGTGGCCGTTTAACGGCGAGTAGAAGCCGATAATAAGAATCACGACATAAGAGAAGTCGAGCCACGGGGCAAAAGTCTCCTCATGAAAATCAATCTCATACTCTGGTAAAACCCTAGCAACAGTGAATTGAGCCTTGTAGCGTCCAGTGATCTTAAATCCGTCAGTGTGATCTTATAAACCCATTGCTGCCGATAGTAGATTTTCGGAGGAGATCAACGAGATCCCATGTTCGAGTTTATACGGTACATCATTTCTTCTTTCATAGCTTCTTTATGTAAAAGGGTTAGAGGCGCCGTGAAAATGCAGTTTCGCAGGAGAGAGCGAGAAGCGAAGCGATGAAAGTCACGAAGGTGAGAAGGAAGAGTAGTTACTACTCCATGGAGGTGTGAAGTACATGAAGTCGAAGGACTAGGGATCCTGATTGGGGCGGTATCAATGGGCGTATGGATGATCGGTCTTGAGCTCATCGGATGCATGAAAAGGAACATCGGTAATAGAGGGGAGACTCAGGACAAAGGATGAGAGACTCCTTAGGAAAGGTCGGGGGGAGAGGGATCGTGGGGGGGAATAAGGAAAGCAGAGACATGAGGTGGTTGGTAAGAGCATTTGTGTTCCCAAGACCACATCTTGAAACCTGACGTTTGTAATGAGATCATAACACACTATGCTTTTTTCTGGGTCGTGCAAAGCATTATGGCAGGCAGTTGAGTTTGTTTGTAACTTTAAATGATCATGAAGAAGAACAAACGGAACCCCTCAAAGACTCTAAGTAAGTCATAGGAGGAAAAATAAGCAAACATGTCGTAAGGAGTTTGATTACGAGAACGAGGAGACACTAGTGATGGTGTACTTGTGATGAGTGAGCTTCCCAAGCGAAAGAGTAGAAGCGGCTTAATAATGCATTAGCATGAACAACATCAAGAATATGATGAAGTTGCATTTCGGCTCTTGCCGTTTCTTTGAGAAGTGCTGCCTGAGAAGGAATGAGGAACAGTACCAAATTGATGTAGAATAGAGGTAAATTCATGGGCTTTATATTCTTGGGCATTATCAGATCTGAAAACTTTTATAGGTTTAGAAAGCGACAATTCATCATTTTGAGTAAAGTCCACGATATATTTGATGAGAGTTAAGGCGATTTTGAAGCGATAAATCAAATATGTCGGAAAATCATCCTTAAAATATAATGCGTGACCCACCCGGATAGAAATGGGAGACCATGTTAGAATGAATAAGATCAAAAGAAGAAAGAGCATTAGAAACACTGTTATTAAATGGTAAAGCAGTTTGTTTGCCAAATTGACAAGGCATACAATTAAAACTCTTATTTGAAACCAAACCTAACAAACCCCTAGAAATAGTTGTATAACCCTAGAGATAGATGCATGACCAAGGCGAGAATGCCATAAAGCAAGAGAAGAAGTGCTACATCACACGAGGCAGCGAAGCCAGAGAGAGATGAGAGGACGGTAAATGAAGAAAGATGAGCTCAAACAATCTTCCAACCTTACGGGCGATCCCAACGATCTATCCGTTTGAGAATCCTACACAACCCACGCTGATGAGAAAGGTTAGAAAAACCCGAGTTCGTTAGGTTGCCCAGCGAGAAAGAAGATTATAGTTTGGGGATGCGGTAAACATTGAAGCAGACAAGGTGATTGTAGAACATCTTAAGATGAGAGACATACACCAATGAACCATTTACGGTGTATATGGTAGGAAAGTAGAAGTGTGGCTGAAGGTGCGGCGTCGAGAAGTCGTATGATTGCGGCGAAACGCAATCAAGAAGCCCACATAAGAAATTGCACGATATGTGAAAGAGTAGTGTTGGATGCCTGCTGGAAGATGGAAGATGAACACAGTTACCCGTATCAAAGTAGATTTGCTATGAGAGATGAGCGGGGACAACTTGGAATGGGGTCCATAGTTGATAATTCGGACTTCGATTGAAAGCGATAGTGTTTAAGAATCTGTGGCGGTGTAACAGATATGAATGACCTTTGTTCTT